>MCJB01000781.1:396984-411469 GCA_002018475.1 Nicotiana obtusifolia | reverse complement strand
AGACGTCTGCCGCCTGTACTCCAAAGCAGCTAGCCTATATTGGTCAGGTTTCAAGTGCCATGTCGATGTAGCCTGTATTTCTAGTTCCGCCCGTGGTTAGGACAGCTGCATATGAGGAAGAACAGCTTAGACTTATGAGGTTCGAGAAGTATTACCCTCCTACTTTTAATGGTTTGGCTTCAGAGGATGCACATAGGTTCCTAGGGGAGTGGTACTGTATTCTCCGCATATGGGTATTGTGGAGACAAGTGGGATTGTTTTTACTACGATCCAGCTTAAGCGAGTAGCATACCAGTGGTGGCAAGAGTATGAGTTGGGTAGTCCGGCCAATGCGGCTTCACTTTCATGGGTTCAGTTTTCAGGAATGTTCTTGAAAGAGTTTGTTCCCAGACCCTTGGGGACGCATGACGCGTGGAGTTTGAGTAGCTGCGCCAGGGCACTATATCAGTGTCAGCGTGCCGTTATATTCGGTGATTTTTTCAGACATGCGCCTACTTTGGTTTCTATAGTTAGAAAGTGAGTCTGCAGGTTCATTGGGGGACTCAGCCATGATATTCGATTTAGCATGACTCAGGAGTTGGAGTCGGATGTTTCATTTCAGCAGATGGTAGAGATCGCTGGCCGATTAGAGGGCATGCGGGGTTAGGAGAGGGAGGGCAGGGAGGCCATGAGGCCTCGTAGACCGGGAGGATCTATTGGTCCTACTTTGGAGGCAGGGTACGACATGGTAGAGGTTTTGTGGGTCAACCAAATCAGTTTGCACTTCAAGCTTCGCACGGTATTTCAGGTACCTATCGATCTCAGGTTACCCGTATCGGACAACTTTCACAGCCACGTCAGCAGAGAGGTTGCTTTGAGTGTTGAGATACTAGCCATATGGTGAGAGATTATTCAGACTCCAGACAGATGTGTCACAGGGGGGGTATTCAGGATATGAGTTCTTCTTCAGTTGCTGATATCCCTGCACCGCCAGCTCGGGGTACAGGTCGGGCGAGTAGAGGGCACCCGAGAAAGGGAGGCCTAGCCCGTTGATGTGTTTTCTACAGTAGGGCTGAGGCTGCTGCACCAGATGATATCGTACAATTATGATTTTGATTTGTTATAGAGGAGCATCATTCGTATTTTGTTTCGGTTCTGCTTATCGGGGTGAGTCCTACTATCTTGCTTCACATATGGGTGAGTTTCGTGATTTAGTACTCTGCTTATATGTTTACCCCTATTGGGAGATTCTATAGTGGTAGCCCGTGTCTATCATTTTGTTTTAATTCATTATTGAAAGTTATGAGACTAGAAATGACTTTCTCTTACTCATTTCGGTAGTTCTGATGTGATTTTTGGGTGATAGGTTACAATATGTAATTTAGATGCTCTACTGATGTGGGAGTTCAGTGTGTTTGTTATTTTGTTGGCGGAATTGAATTAGTGGAAGGTTTCGGTTGGTATGATGTGTAGTTTACTTGTGATTCAAACTTGAGGATGAGATCCTCACGTTTCCATGAGGTTTGTTATGTTTGGACCGGGCTGTGTGCCGCGATGAAATTATATTAGATGAGATCCTTGTGATTTGTTCATATACTTTGATTCTCCCTTGTGGAATTAATTCGTAGTATGGTACTGATAGAGAGTTGTGCCTGTCAGGCTTGTTTGATAGTTCTCTTATGTGTTTCTCCTTACATAATCAGTCATATTCGTATCGTGCTTGTTGGGTTTTAACTTGCGAGGTGCGTGTCCAGGTGGGGTTAGATGTGACTTCTTGATTCGGGTGAATAGTTATGAGGTCTACATGTTTCTTGCATCGTTATCCGTATTGTGGAGGTTTGAAACAGGGTTCTAACGGATATGAGGCTAATTGCTGGTGCTGGATTTGATTACGGGCAGCTATTATGATCAGAGATGTTATAGGCATATGTGTGTTGTGTCACGTCATGTGGTTGTACCTTCTGGGTGTAGGCATAAGTTGTTACAACTGGTTGAGGCTGACACCGTGTGTTGATATGGGAACCGGGTCTTTTGGGGATAATCGGATGGTGAGAAATATGGTTCTAAGGTTATCAGTGTGGATGAAAGGAATAATCTTCAGTTGAGCTAGTGTCATGGGGCCTATGTAGATTGGGGTGACGTGGGATCACCCGCGGGCGTATGTAGGGTGAATATATTTGGTGATTTGATGACTTTGGGAAAATTCTTGGCACGTTCGAGGACGATCGTTTGTTTGGGGGGAGGGGGGATGATGTAACAACCCGGCCGATCATTTTGAGAATTAACGTCCCATTCGGCGACTTAAGGTCTCGAGCAACTTTGTATTATGTGTTATGACGTGCGTGCGTAATCAGTTCGAATTTCGGGTGATTCGGGATTGAGTTTGGAAGAAGGATTCGTGTTTTAGAAGCTTAAGCAGTAAGAATTGACTAAAGTTTTGACTTTTGTGAAAATGACTCCGAAGCGATGTTTTGATGATTCCAACGGCTTCGTATGGTGATTTTGGATTGAGGCGTGCGTCTGGATTTGGAGGTCTGTAGGGTAATTTAAAGCATTTCGGTGAAAATTGGAAAGTTAAAGTTTTGGAAGGTTGAGAGGTTTGACCGAGAGTTGACTTTGGTGATATCGGGGTCGGAAGACAATTCCAAGAGTTAGATTAGCTTCATTATGTCATTTGGGACATGCATGCAAAATTCGACGTCATTACGAATTGATTTAGTATGTTTCAGCACGAGTTTTGGAAGTTGGAAAATTTGAAAGTTCATAAGTTTGATTCTTGCTGTGATTCGTAGTTATGACATTGGGGTGCGTATTATGTTATGGAACTTGTTGGCATGTTTCGACGAGGTCCCGGAGGCCTCGCGTGTGTTTCGCATGGGCTAGGGGCCATTTCTCTATGTTATTTGACTGCTGCTGCTGGTGTCTGAACTTCTTCTTCGTGATTGCAAAGTTCCAGTCGCGATCGCGTAGCTTGTTTTGCGACCGACCATTTTTCCTTCTTCGCGTTCACGTCAGGTGGCACGCGTTCGCGTAAGTGTGAGTTTTGTCTCTCCGCGTTCGCATAGGCAGTCCCGCGTTCGCGTAGCACAGCTCAGCAGCTGGTAAATCTTTCCCTTTTGCGATTGCACTTCCTTGTTTGCGATTGCGTAGAACCTTTTTAGGGGGCAGTGTTCTCTTCTCTTTCGCGAATCGCATGGAGCCATTCACGATCACATAGTGCATTTTTGGAGCAGTAGTTAATTCTTCTTTGCGATCGCATGTGTACATTCTTGATCGCGGTGTACCAATACCTGGGCAGCAGAATATATTTCTCAATCAAGGGTTTGGCCATTTTTATCATATCTTGAATTATAGAGCTCGATTTTGAGCGATTCTTCGAGGGCTTTTCAAAAAACTCATTGGGTTATTTTGGCTAGTTTTGAACCGTCCGGAGGTTGTTTCACTCGAGAAGTTCATTTCGAGTAACGATCTATTTTCTTTGAGGTAAGTATTTTGCCTAACCTTGTGTGGGGAACTACCCCTTAGGATTTGAATCTTGGTACTAATTGTGTCATGTGAAGCCCGTGTACGCGAGTTAATGAGTACGTGCTCGGGCTTATTTGTGAAAACTTGACCGTTCAGGGCTTTTAGGTTCTTATGTTCATTAGATATGAAGTTGTTTTGTTATGTTAAATTCCCCATTTACTAAATTCACCTTGCGTGTCTTAATTGGAATTAATTGTTCCATGTTTTACCCATATTGCCGATTAAACTCTTATGTGCCTTAACCGAAGTCGTTGCCTCTTTTTATTGCTTTGCTATCTTTTCCGTAATTGTCTATCCTCGATTGAAGTTATTATTATCTTTCCCATAATTTGCTTATCCATAATTGAATTAGTTGAATCTCTTCCATAATTGCTCTACCCAAATTAAAATTTTGTTATCCCTTATCATTGTTGACTTACCCTTAATTGGAGTCATTGATTCATGCTATCCCGCTTATCGTTTAGTTGTACTTATGTGGAATCATTGCTACACAGTATCTCTTCCATGTTGAGTTATTGCTATGTTGTACCATTATTTCCTGTTGTGTTTTTCCGTGTGAGTTCGTTGTTCTGTCTCTCTGTGTTCTGGAGTTTTCTGAGTTGATTTACGTGCCGTATTCTTGTGTTATTGTTGTTGTTGATGTTGTATTCAGACTTGTCGAGGTTTCTGCCTTGCGGATGTTATTATGGCACAAAGTTTCTACCGTGCCGATTGTTATTGTGGCACGAGGTTTCTGCTGTGCGGATGTTATTGTGGCACGAGGTTTCTGTCATGCGGTCGTTATTGTTGCACAAGGTTTTTGCCGTGCGGTTGTTATTGTTTGTACGAGATTTCTGCCGTGCCGTTGTGATTCATTTTACAATTTAAGACTATGAGGCAGTACCTCGGGAGGGCTCTGTTGCCATTTCTCCTTTTATTGCGCACTTGTCTTTGATTGTTGCTTTCCTTAGCATACTACTAATTGCTTTCCTCCGTGTTGCATTATTTGCCCAGTATGTAGCTAACCTTGTTGTGCTGGCAACAACTTCAAACTTTGTTGCTGCCTTAATTACACTGTATATTTCGTGGATTCCTATGCGCCATTCATTGTCTTCGCTCTTATTTTGTTGACTTGGATCGTGGTAGAACTCTTGCACAAGCATACACTTAGATTAATCATCCATATCAGTTTAAGAAGATGAATCTTGACATTATTGACCATTACGTGTATCCTTGTCTGCTTGCCTTTTGTGTGAGAGTTGTTTACCTTGGCATGTGAGTCGTCCATGCGGTTATGAATTGAAATGTGAGCACAAGATTCCAAGTGATTTGGGTTGAAGAATTGGGACCCGTGAGTTGTGATTATGAGGTTCGCTACCTCATGAAAATGCTTGAACAAATCTGGTGTAAAAGCAATTATTCTTAGTAAGTTGTTGCCGGTTTTCTTTTATTTGATTTTACTGACTTAGATTGTGTTCAATTTACTCTACAGCATTGTTGTCACACCCCTTTTTTAACCTTACCTTCTTTTAAAAGATATAAGAGTGATTTTAAAGCTCAAAGGGTTTTCAATCTGAAAGTGAGAAAAAGATTGTGTTTTAAAAGATTTTTAAGAGTCGCCACTTGACATTTGGTGTCGGTGTGCCAAGTCAACATTTAAAAATAATTTTTCTTTCGAAACACTTTTGACTCCAAAACTGACTGCACTAGAGATTCCGAGAAAGGGGGTTCATTTGACTCAGGGAGAAGGTGCTAGGCATTCTCCGAGTCCCGTAACTAGTATGGTTGCATACTTAATCCAGTTGCCTTTAAAGAATACTCAGATTGAGGTAGAAACACACAAAAGCGAAAAATAAACACAACGAGGCTCGAGGTTGTCCCACTTAATAAAAGAAAAAAAAGAAAAAAAAAAGAAAGTACTAAAAGAAAGCATACTAAAAATTCTAATCTATCCTACATTGCTTCCTTCACGGTGCTCGTCACGGCCTTCAAATACAAGTACTACGGGGCATTCCCCGAAAAAATAATAAACTAAAGGGACGGCCTCTCACCTTGAATAAAAGAAAAAACCTAAAGTTTGCCTACCCAAGTATGGTCAGCCTAAATATGGTACTAGCGAATAATATAACAAAATAGATAAATAAAGGTGAGCTAAGGAAAACTCTAAACCATGCACATGCTCTTTTAACTTTTTAGCTTTTTTATTTATCGAAACCGAGCCCAATTCCTAAACATGCAAGTCAAAGGTTAACAGCTAACGGGCTCGATCATTCCTTTCCCCAATCCAACAATCATTCACCAATAAGTCAAGCATGGTGACAAATATATGGCATTTAGGAGAACACTTAAGATTACTATCCATCAAACAAAAGCAGAAGTGATAATAATAAGATAAGACAAAATGGTGGATTCAAAATATGATGAGAGCCTGTATTCCCCCAAACCCTTTCCAAAAATGACCTCCTTTTGAGCCGATGGACCCATTTGACACAATTTAGACAGGCTTCCTACAAAGGAACACGGTACCTAGGACCGGGTCCTGCTATGTCATAATGATATGATGCACATAGTAATGACCTAAAGACTGACCTATGTTTGGGGTTCACTAACAAGAAAATTCGGGGGAGCGTATGGTCGATAGTGGCTGGTCAAGCTTTCCACCCACTCCATACGTCCAACTCCCCCCTCCTAAAATAAGGGTGACTCAACAAAGAGCTCGTGTACACGACGCGTACTACGAGACTTGTTGCAAAAGGAATTGACCCAGGGTTATGCAAGTGATGACAGTTATAAAGCAGTAACACATAAAAGGAAAAACTGTAAACACATAAACAACTAAAAAATAATAAACAAAATAAACAAATATAAATCAAACAAAGAAAATAAAGAACATAAAAACCTCAACCCAATATACTAAAAAGCCAACAAGATCAAGTATCAGCTCGAACCTACAAGTCCCCAGCAGAGTTGCCAAAGCTGTCACACCCCTTTTTTAAGCTTAACCCTCTTTTAAAATATATAAGAGTGATTTTAAAGCTCAAAGGGTTTTCACTCTAAAAGTGACAAAAAGATTGTGTTTCAAAAGATTTTTTAGAGTTGCCACTTGACATTTGGTGTCGGTGTGCCAAGTTACCGCTTAAAGATAATTTCTTTTTCGAAACACTTTTGACTCCAAAACTGACTGCAACAGATTCCGAGAAAGGGGGTTCATTTGACTCGGGGAGAAAGTATTAGACATTCCTCGAGTCCAGTAACTAATACGGTTGCATACTTGATCCGGTTGGCTTTAAGGAATACTTAAATTGTGGTAGAAACACACAAAAACGAAAATAAACACAAAGAGGCTCGAGGTCATCCCCACCTAATAAAAGAAAAATAAGAGAAAAGAAAAGAAAGTACTAAAATAAAGCATTCTAAATATTCTAATCTATCCTACAGTGCTTCCTTCACGATGCTCGTCACGGCTTCCAAATACAAGTACTACGGGGCATTCCCCGGATAAATAATAAACTAAAAGGACGATCTCTCACCTTGAATAAAAGAAAAGACCTAAAGTTTACCTACCCAAGTGTGGTCAGCCAAAATATGCTACTAGCGAATAATATAACAAAATAGATAAATAAAAGTGAGCTAAGGAAAACTCTAAACCATGCACATGTTCTTTTAACTTTTTAGCTTTTTTATTTATCGAAACCGAGCCCAATTCCTAAACATGCAAGTCAAAGGTTAACAGCTAACGGGCTCGATCTTTCCTTTCCCCAATCCAACAATCATTCACCAATAAGCCAAGCACGGTGACAAATATATGGCATTTAGGAGAACACTTAGGATTATTATCCATCAAACAAAGGCAGAAGTGATAATAATAAGATAAGACAAAATGGTGGATTCAAAATATGATGAGAGCCTGTATTCCCCCAAACCCTTTCCAAAAATGATCTCTCTTTACTACAATAAGATAAATTTAGTAAGATCACTCACACCAAACTTCACTGAGTTCACCATACCCACATATGCACATGTTGCTCATGGTGTATGCGATGCAAATTTCATGTGAACAGACATAATAGTTTTCATTTTCACAAAGAGGCAACCTCAATAATCAGAACTTAACACGTTATGCGAGCACCTCAAGACAAAGTTTGATAGAGAAATCGAAAATGCATCAATCACGACTTAGGCCAATGAAAATGAATATCAAATCAAGGAGTCTAATAATTAATAAGCAACAATAACAGGTTAAGGCATCAAATATTCTATCTAAATTTCAACCATCATGCTTGGGTTACAAACATAAAGTTATTACACAAATTGATTTTTAAGCCTAACTCTAGCATCTTTTACGTGCGACTCCAAATTGGACAGTAAGGATGCTCAATGACAATTAAATGGAGATAATAGTAACTTATGCTTCATTTGACAAGTTGCAAGACAAGTTTAAACTCCAAACATGCATATGCCAAAATTCAAACCGATATGAACATTAGATGCCTTTTTTACTCTTACTCCTCATTCTTATAGGCAGAAACAGAACACTCCTAATCCCTTTGAACCCATGCTCACATCATATTAAAAATCGACACCAAAGTAAGAACAAGAGGGGAAAGAGCTTGACCTGAAATTGCTTTCCAATTAATAGAACTTCAACAACTATGGCAACTGAAAATCGAACTTTCAATTGATGAAATTTCCAGCAGTACACGGACAGAGCGAGCAAACAACCAAACTCAAACGGGATCTCGAACCGCACTGCGAATGACACCTCGAACTCAATCGAACTCCATGTTTTGAAGCGAAATTCCGAAATTAAAATATATTTTTTTTGGAAATTTGGATCCTACTGACTCAAGAACAGAAATATATATTTTTTAGTCAAATCAAAACTGAGAATAGGTAAGTGAAACTCTAAAAGAAGAACCCTAATTTTCTCCTAAAGTTCTCTGTCCCAAATCCTGTGTAAGGACCCCAATATATATGACTCTAGAAGCTTCTATTCTTCCTCTCCAAGCTATTGATAAAATCCACAAAAGAAGAATCTCCCCAAAAGTCCGAAAATTTTCCTTCGAATCAAACCGATTTTGGACAAGTGGAGGCCTAGGACCACAATATCTTGATCCTACGGTCTCCAATTTCCAATATCCTTCTAGAGAAAAGAATTTCGAATTTATTAAAGATAGAGAATGGAGGAATATTAAGGTGAATGGGGTTTGTTACTTGTCAAACCACGTGGAGGGGAGAGAGAGGAGAGAGGGGGATCATGAGACTCGACCGAGTGGACTCGCCGATTTGGGTGTGTTTTTCGCCGAGTCTTGGGCGGCAGAGATGAGAGGGGTGTGGCTGCTAGGATTTAGGGATATTAGGAATTAGGTTAAATTTTAGTTTATATCTGGGGTAAGGGAATTAACTAAGGCCGTTGGATCTAAGTGGGATGAGTGTCTAAGAATAAAAGGGAGTGGGGCGGGTAGGCAGGTGACGGTTCGCGGGTCGGCAGGGGTAAAAGAGGCGATGGATTGGTTGGAGGAAGAGCACTCAGGTAGTGGAAATTGGTCCAAACAAACAAAAACAAAAATCCAATCCAAAATGAACACACTTTATCTTAAGAATAAAAGTAGAATAACTACTAATTCACGCAAATAAAATAAAATAGCTCTAATTACAAAATACTAGCAAACTATATATAAATGTAACAAATGTTATAATGCGAGACATTTTTGGTATTTTTAATCATTATGAAAATGCTAAAGACCTTAAATTAAATAAAGATAGGAGTATATAAAAGAAGAAATATCATAAAACCGAAACTATTTTTGTGTTTCCAAATTTATGTTTCTAAACTTAAAAGTAGACAAAAATACTATTAAAATAAAATAAATAAATATACTAATATTACTAATACTTTTAAAATTTGTGCGGGTCAAAAATTACGTGCTTACAATTATTGCCAGACTGCTTCCTGTTAAATAATGTTGCTATTAGTGTATTAATCTGTATTCCTTATCCTGCTTAGCTTTATGTTAATATTATTTTCTCTGTTAGTTCACCTTCAAACTTGTTCAGGTTGTTTAGTCCGGTAGGTGTCTTGACTGTACCTCGTCACTACTTCACCGAGGTTGGTCTTGATACATACGGGGTACCGCTGTAGTGTACTCATACTATGCTTCTGCACATTTTTGTGCAGATCCAACTACCACGGTTGTTGTTGATTATTAGCTGGCAGGTCGAGCTGTGGAGACTCAAGGTAAACCTATCGTCGCATTCATAGGCCTCGGAGTCACCTTCCGATTTCGTTTTTGTACTGTTTGATTTTCATTCCGAACAGTTGTACTTAAGGATTTCCTTAGCGAACTCAGTAGACCATGTCGTCACGACCCAATTTCTCCTATAGGCAATGATGACGCCCAACTTCCGCTAGGCAAGCCTGCGATGAATTTATTACGTGATTACTTCTTTTACTGGGCTTACCGGTAATTACCTGCCATTTATTCAAAACTTTGAGAAATAGAGAGTCAAACGAATAAAAATGAAAGCTCCTGAATGCAATCATAGATATGTAAATGCTCCAAAACTATAAAGTCTACTAAAGTGTGTGCCAAGATCTGGTGTCACAAGTGTATGAGCACTAGTAGAATATACAAAACTCTAACTACTGTCTGAAATAACACAGATAGAAAAATAAGTACAAAAGAAAGGCTCTAGTTGCTGCAGAACGACTCAAAATGTAGCTCACCACTAGGCTTCCGGGTTACGGGAGTGTGTGCCGGTATGTCCACCAGATGCACTAGCCTCAGATCCTGCACGGTTAGTGCAGAAGTGTAGCTTTAGTACATAAACAACATGTACCCAGTAAGTATCATGTCTAACCTCGAAGAAGTAGTGACGAGGGGTTGACATCGACACTTACTATGGGCTATCAATATAGTACAGAAATTCTAAATAAACATGGGTTATGTAATCAAAATAATCATTAAATAACAAGCAGGACGTAAATAATGCTTTCACACATGTTGAGTCCCAATTTAATTCCATCAAGTATACTTTTAACCTCTCAAGCCTTGAAATGACAACGAATATATGTTTGAACTCTGAGTGTTAACTTGCACGATTATGCCGAGGTCGTACAACCCGATCCAGAATAATGTGTACACTGCCGAGGATCGAGCGGCACGAACCATAGATGCATATATCTACTGCCGAAGCATTCGACCTGCTCCACAAGAAGAGAGGATACTTTATAAGCATTTGACTTAAACGTTATTAAAGGCAAATGCATAATGTAAAACAAATTCCATTAACAACCTTTCACAAATTCTCTCACAAGTTCTAATATAATTTAAGTACTTTAATTAGCAAGTAGGGTGCAAAACATTTCAAATAAATCATGACTTGGGTCCTAAAACTACCCGGACATAAGCATAATTAGTAGCTATGCACGGACTCTCGTCACTTCGTACGTACGTAGCCCCCACAATTAGAAGCAAACATTTAACTCAAATCACATATGGGGTAATTTTCCTCTTATAAGGTTAGACAAGACACTTACCTCGTCTCAAGGTTCACTTTCCAGCCTCAAATTCCCTCTAAAGCCTCAACTCGGTGCTGAACAATCCGAAACTAGTCAAGTGTTGTATAAATCAATCAATATATATGTTCAAAAGTTCATATTCTAACTATTAAGGTGATTACCTAACCCTAATTAAAAGATTCCTAAAATTCATTCCTGGGCCCACGTGATCGGATTCCGAAATTTTTCGATGAAAGTTATTACCGGTAACCTCACGAACTCAAATATATAATTTTTACTCAATTCCATAACCAATTTCGTGTTTAAATCTCATTTTTATCAAAACCTACGTTTTTCACCTAAATCCATAATTTTCACAAATTCAGATGTTAAAATCTACCCTTAATCCATGTATTTAACTTATTAGGTAGACTTTATGTAGCTCCAAGTTGCTAGGTGAATACCCCTCTCAAGAAGCTCCAAAATAGCCCAAAATATGAAAGAAATAGGTTAGAAATGGCTTAAGTCCCGTAATAAATAAAGCTAACTGCCTCCAGGACTTCCGCTTCTGCGGCTCCGCGTCTCCGAAAAGGGCCTCGCAGATGCGGTCATGCCCCCGGATGGCTCCCTCGTTTCTACGACCAGCGGCTCGCTTCTGCGAGACCGCTCTGCAGTGAACTCGCCGCATCTGCGCCTTCCCCGCTTCTCAATCTTCTTCTTCGCATCTGCGCCTCCGCAGGTGCGGTCCTCCTACCTCTTATGCGATCCCTGGGCAGCTTTCGCTTGGCCACTTCTGCGGTTAGCTGCTCGCTTCTGCGAGTTCGCACCTGCGGCTGGCCTTCCGCAAGTCCGGTTACACCAGAAGCTGGATGCTTCAGCAAAATCTCTAAGTTCAAAACTTGGTCCGCACCTCGTCCGATTAACACCCGGGGCCCCTCCTCCAAACATACCAACAAGTCCATAAATATGAGATGGACCTGCTTGAACCCTCAGAACTCGGAAAACAATACTAAAACTTAGAATCACGCCTCAAACCAAATTGAATCAACTCATGAACTTCAAGTTCTTCCAACTTACTCCGAACGCGCCGAAACATATTTAAACTATTCGGAATGACTCCAAATATTGCGTGCAAGTCTTAAATCACCATACAAAACTATTCCCCAGCTCGAAATTCCAAACGGACCTCAATAACACCAAATCCTACTTCAAACCAAATTTAAAGAACTCTAAAATTTCTAATGTGCCAACTTTCACTATTAAGCGCCGAAACGCTCCCGAGTCATCCAAAATCCGATCCGAACATACGCCCAAGTTCGAAATCATCATGCAGATCTATTGGAACCGTCAAATCCCGATTCCGAGGTCGTTTACTCAAAATATTGACCAAAGTCAAACTTAGCCCTTTTAAGGCCAAACCAAGGAGCCAAGAGTTCCGATTTTAACCTGAACCTTTCCAAATTCCGAACTAACCATCCCCGCAAGTCATAAAACAGTAAAAATACGGGGAGTCTTATTTAGGAAAACAAGGATCTCGAAAGCAAAACGACCGTTTTGGGAATTGTAAGTTGTGTGTAAAGTTTTCTATTTCATATTTAGTAGTTAATAGTAAACTTCTTCTAATGATTTAGTAAGTGTTAGGATTACCTAGTCTTAGAGACTAGATTTCGTCACTATATCTTACGGAGGAAAATTTAGACCGTGACATTATACATTTTTCAATTTTGTGTGTCCGGTAGTTTCAACTCATAAACGTCATTCTTATTCCTCCTTTTATTCATTTTCCTCTATTGGCAATAAATCAATTCATTTTTCATTTCATTTCATTTTCTTAATGCTTCTTCAATGGATCAATTCTAAGCTTCTGAGAACCTGTCAGAAGCTCAATTCCTTGCAAGCTCCTCCTGCTTAACAATGGTGGAATCTGTAGCAACATGGATACAAGTTCATAAATTAACCCTCCCCCCCTTCCCCTCTCTCTCTATATATATATTAAAAGAATAAAGTTTTTATTTTAATTAAGTCAAGTGACAAGTTATTAACAAGCTATTGCAAGCTTAAGGAGAGTTTACGGAGAAATTGTCAAATAAGAATATAGATTATGAATAATATATAAAATCTCATTTACTATAATTAAATTCTACTTGGCGATTTTAAGGAGAGTTTATGGAGAAATTATCAAATAAGTTAAGCACTATACATAGAATCTCATTTACTCTAACTAAATTTTCAACTATTTTAATTCTATTTTGACTTGGCAATCTTCAATTCAATTTTGTTATGAAATTTTGATCTATATTAGAATTATCATTTTTTTCCAAAAACACTTCAATCAAAAAAGGAATCCCAGAAAACATTCAAAAGAAATACTTAGATAACAAAATTTTTCGGAAAAAAAGAAGAAGAGAAACTTTGCAGAACCTCCAACTAGATAGTCTAAGTGAATAACGTATAATTGTCTCTATAATTTACTTTATTGGGCTAATTATCATATACAATCATGTTATGAACTTTTGTTATCTTTTATAATTAATTAAATACTACTTCGCACCTGGCAAAAAAAGAAAAAAAAAACTATTCCATATAACTATAAAACTCTTTCACATCTAAAATCCTATAGTTATAGTTCGTTACAACACTATATCTATATTTGAATAAAGCGAATTTTTATTAAAATAAATATAACATATAAGGTACACGCCTATGTTTATCCAAATAACAAACAAAAATTAAAAATCAAATATTTTTTTAATTCTAGAATTGCTTCAAAGTTTAAGTAAACATTACTGTTGATGATTATATTTTTTATGTATGATGGCTATAAATAAATTTATAGTGTCGACTATATCTGGTGTTGATAATTAGCTAATTTCAAGAGAAAATATAATAAAAAGTCATGTGACAACAATATAAACAATAAATAATACAATAACGATATGAAAGGAACAAGAAGAGAAAAAAATCAGTGAAAAATAATAGAAAAATAAGACCCATTTAAAATTAAATTGAAAAAAATATTTTTTAAAGTATGATGAGAAATTTCACAATACATAATAACACACAACTAAGATCTTAAATATTAAATAATGAAAAAATTGTAAATAATATAATTAAGAAAATTAAATTAAATTTTGACACAAAAATTTTAAAAGTTAAAATTAAATCTCAAAGTTTAGGGATAAATAAAAGAAAATTTTAATTGCTTATTGCATATCATACGAAGGTAATAATTATTAAAAAAAAATGATAGATTTTTATGTGGTAGATTTGAATATGGCTTATTGCATATCGTACGAAAATATAACATATAATACGAAAGTATGCTTTCCCATAAAGACTCTTGTCAAGAGACATAGATTAAAACCCCCGCACGCTTGAGAGCTCTGGAGAAAGGCTATTCTGGGCGATTCGGAGGCGACACAGCTTCGAAGCTCTTTCATGGCCGCCCAGGCCACTGGCCAGCCTCCTGCTGAGGTTGGTCAGTCCTCCCCCCCCCCCCCC
>MCJB01000781.1:346639-396964 GCA_002018475.1 Nicotiana obtusifolia | reverse complement strand
CCCCCCCTCCTCCCACAGCCATTAATGACCATTACAAACACAAATCCAATCCAGAATTACGGCTAAACTTCTTCAACCAACTACATTAAATTCGTCCATGCAGCAACGGCCTAACGTAGCCCTAAAACCTATTGAATACCTTCATGGTGAACCAATCGTCCCCTGGAAGAAGCAAGAAGTACGTCAATCCATTGCTCAACAAGGATTAAACTTGGCAGTCTTGGGCAAATTCTCTTATGATAAGCCTGGAATTCATGAATTACGTAAAACCATCCCAATTTAGTGTGGGCTCAAAGGTTCTTGTTCTGTTGGATTGATAGAAGATAGTCATGTGTTAATTAAGCTTTCATTAATGGAGAATTATATTTATTTATTGTCGAGGCCTGCTTTTTATTTGAAAACACAAAGTGAGATGTGGCAGATGCGTTGTACTAAGTGGAACCCTTGGTGGAAACCAAATGAAGAAACTCATGTGGCTATAGCATGGATTTCGTTTCAGGATTTACCACCTAACTTCTTTGGCAAGGAGTTTGTTTTTTCTCTAGCAAGGGCAGTAGGAAAGCCATTATGTGTGGACTTAGCTACACAGAATGGTACTTGACCAAGTTGTGCTAAAGTAAAAGTGGAGGTGAATTTTCTCTCAAATTTTTCTCAAAGAATCAAAATAGTTGAGGAGGAGGATGAATCTGGACCTGAGGAGTCTAAGTGGATTAAGATTAGGTATGATTATATGCCTAAGTACTGTAAAACTTGTAAGAAACAAGGTCACAAAGAAGATGAGTGTTGGGTTATTAATCCAGAATTGAGGCAGGTTGAAGAACAAGGCAATGACAAAGGGAAAGAGAAAGAGCTTATTGGCACATCAGCTGGTACTACTAAGGTGTTATCGAGTGGCAAAGTGTTAGGGAAACCTATCTCTAATCCGGCAAGGCAAGAGTGGATGCAAAGGAGAAAAAATAAGTATCAAAGGGATAACAGTGGTCACATAATTGACACTGTGAAGGAGAATGACGCTGGCAAATTGAAAGGTAAAGGCACTGAAGATGAAGTTGCAACTAAGAACAAATTTGATGCCCTAGAAGTTGAAGAAATAGAGAATCCAACCTTGATGATTATAGATGGCAACGAAAAGGACAAGAACAAAGCTCAACAACAGAAGCAGTGAAGATTGGAATCCAATAAGAATCAGGAGAAGCAGCAAGTGAGGAATGTCGAAAATCCCAGCTCCAATCCTAAGGGTATTGGGATTACTATAACGGCTAAAGAAGGTGTTCCTAATCCTAGTAATACATGGATTAGGGTGGAGGAAAGTGTTGAAGATGGGAATGAAAATCTGGGTGGAAATAGGAGCCGTAATCCAAGGGATGCTAGGACTAAGGATGCAACTACAAAGGAGAGGACAATTGACTGGGTTCAAAGGAGCTTTGGTACACACAAGGAAGCTCTTAATGTTACTCTAAACCACTCATGCCAGGAGGTTCCTTCCCAGACATTTGTGGAATCACCTAAGTCCACTGGAGCTACTAGAAATGTAGACAATTATGGAGTGATGAAATACATGACTTTGAGGATAATACTGAGGCAAATACAAGTATAGGAGTGGAAGATTAAAGGGGCAACACACAGCTAGAACAAACAGACAAAGTAAACAGCATGTCTACAGTAAACCCTAGCTGCTGGGAAACTACGGTTGAGGATTTTGAGGAGACAAACGATCAACAACCTATGCAACCAATTGGAGCTAACATAGGAACACAAGAAGAGCCTGGAATCACTGGAGGATCAATCATAGCTTCAACAGGGAAGAAAGACTTCAATGGAATAGTGAACCCTAGAAAACCTATTCAGGTTTTGGATAATTCTAGTGGTGATCCGGTGGAGATTTTGGGCAAGGAAAAGGTTGGCAATGTTAATGTTAATGTCTTAGAGGATACAATGAGGGCAAACCAAAAAAAAGTTAATGGGAAGGTGGTTGATCGCAATGGAACAATAACTTCTACATTGGGTGCTATAGTGAACCTAGTTTAGGATCTGTTTATGAGCTGCAATTCAGGGCCATTCAGGAAGATATTGGTGAAAAGGAGCAGAATATACAAGTTATACCTCAGCAGCAAATGGAGCAGGCCATTGTTCCTAAAATTTCAGGTGCTATTGAATCTATTCCAGTAGCTTGTGCTTCAGGAACTAGGCGACCTATACAGATTCAGATCAATGTGCCATTGGAATCTTCTAATCAGATCCTACATGATATCATCACTCACAATGTGGTGCCCATGGACATTCAGAATGTAGTGTTAGAGAAAGAGCAGTTGGAGGAAGAAGGTGAAGATGATTCTACTACTGGCAACTTCAAGGTTGTAGCTAGAGAGGCTGACCTTTCTCCTAGAGTGGCAGACAAAAAATGGCAAGAAAAGGAAGAAACAAGGACAAACTAAAGAAGTACAACTACCTAAAAGAGTTTAGCCCAAGAGGGCAGTATCACAGTCTAAATGATGATCAAATCTTTGATATGGAATATAAGGTCTGTGAATACACGACAGACCTTTCAGAGAGTGATCAACATGCAAAGGGAATTTGGATTCTTTATGATTGCTTTAATGGAACCATTAGAACTCTAGACATCTTCAAAGGTATAGAAGAAGACTAAATATGGAGGCTACTTTTGCTAATATAAATGGAAAGATTTGGTTATTTTTTATGCTGCAGTAGTATGGTAGTTAGTGATGGAGACTCTTCAACAGGTTACAATCAAATTGTATCATCAAGATATTGGCCAATACATTATGTATACCTTTGTATATGCCAAATGTTCTTTATTGGAGAGATTGGAGTTATGGGATAATTTTTACTATCTTGCAAGTGATATGGAGTTGCCTTGGATGGTAGGGGGAGATTTTAATGTTGTGCTTCATGAAGATGAGAAGATTGGTGGGCTATCAGTTCATCCTCCAGAGTATGAAGATCTTGCATTCTGTGTGAATTCATGTAGGCTGTTTGATTTAGGCTACAAGGGCAGTCCTTTTACTTGGTGGAATGGAAGGCCAAATGCAGAGTGCATATTCAAGAGATTGGATAGAATCTTTTTGAATTTGCCTTTCTAGAATTTGTTTCCTACAATTGTAGTTAAACACCTCATCAGAACTGGCTCAGATCATGCACCTTTATTGAAGTTGTAGGGAACAAATTTCTAATTATATTAAGCCTTTTAAGTTCTTAGACTTCTGGACAAAACATGAGAATTTCAAAGATGTTGTGAGGCAGAATTGGTATGCAGACTTCATTTGAGATCCTTTTCTCATGTTCAAACAAAAGTTAAAGAAGGTGAAAGTTGCATTGTCAAAATGGAGCAAGGAGACATATGGAGATATTTTTAAGCAGCTGGCAATTAGGAAGGATATTGTAAGAGTTAAGGAGATGCTATTTGAAGAAGAACCCACTGTGGAGAATAGAATTGTCCTTTAGAAAGCTCAAGCTGAATTGAAAAGATACCTAAGTATTGAAGAGCAACATTGGAAGCAGAAGGCTGGCATGACATGGTTCACTAAAGGAGACAGGAACACTAGATTTTTTCATAATCATGTGAATGGCAAGAGGCAGAAGCTACAGCTGAAGAGGATCCAAGTCAGTAATCGATCATGGATTGAAGATCAAGAGGCTTTGGCTAAGGCTACTATGGAGTTTTATGAGAGGCAATTTTCACATGAGGAAGATCCTGTTGATTTCTCCTTATTAGATAATGTACCAGCTATGGTGACAAGGGAGCAGAATCTTAATCTTTGTAGATATCCTAGCTTGGAAGAAGTGAAACAAGCTGTGTTTGCACCTAGTGGTAAAAGTGCTAGTGGTCCAGATGGATTTACTAGTACTTTCTATCAGGAATGCTGGGTATTATTGACAAGGATATTCATGATATGATGCTACATTTTTATGGGGGAGCTACTCTACCTAAATCCATTACTCACACAAATCTGGTGCTCTTGCCAAAGAAGCCCATGGTTCAAACTTTTTCAGACTTGAGGCCTATTAGCTCGAGCAATTTCATTAACAAAGTGTTGTCAAGAGTGATGCATGATAGGTTAGAGAGTCTACTGCCTTCATTGATATCAAGCAACCATCTGGATTTGTGAAAGGTAGAAGTATCTTTGAGAACATCCTCCTAACTCAAGAGATTGTTATTGATATTAGATTGAGGGCAAGTTTGCAAATGTAGTCATAAAGCTTGATATGACTAAGGCATATGATAGGGTTTCCTGGAAGTTCTTGCTACATGTATTGAGGAAAATGGGATTTGCTGAACATTTCATCAATATGATATGGAGTCTATTGTCTAATAATTGGTATTTTGTATTGGTGAATGCCAGTCTTCAGGGTTCTTTAAATCTTCTAGAGGTGTGAAGCAAGGAGATCCATTTTCTCCTGCCTTGTTCATCCTATCAGTTGAGGTTCTATCTAGATCATTAAACAAACTGTTTGATGAAAAATTATTTGTAGGATTTGGGATGCCAAAGTGGACTGACCCATTGAATCATCTTGCATATGCGGATGACACCATCATTTTTGCATCAGCACATCCAGCATACTTGAAGAAGATCATGGCAGTATTGAATGATTATGAGAAGACTTCAGGGCAGTTGATCAATAAGGTAAAAAGTTCATATTATATGCACTCTAAGACATCACGTTCTCTGTTCCAAATAGTTGGTGATATCACAGGCTTCACTAGGGGTACATTTACTTTTACATATCTTGAGTGCCCTATATTCTACAAGGAGGAGGAGGGATTATTATGATGATCTCATTAAGAAAGTGAAGGCAAAGTTACATTCATGGAAAGGAAAGCTGCTATCTTTTGGAGGCAAGGTTACTTTGATAAGTATTGTTCTTCAGAGTATGTCTATTCACATGCTTTCAGTACTGGATCCACCTAAGAACATCATAGACCATTTGCACAAAATATTTTGCTAGGTTCTTTTGGATTACAAAGAAGGAAGGGAGAAGCAGGCACTGGGCATCTTAGCAGAATTTGTGTCTTCCAAAGGAGGAAGGAGGGCTAGGTTTCATATCCCTATTTGATGTGTCCAAGGCACTGTTTGCAAGATTATGGTGGAAATATAGGACTACTAAATCTTTGTGGTCAAATTTCATGAGGAACAAGTACTGCAAAAAGGAATTGCCTACAGTTGTGCAGTTTAGGGAAGGATCACATATTTGGAGGCAAATGTTGAATGCTAGACAAGAAGTGGAGCATGAGATTTGGTGGAAGATGAAGTCTAGAACCACTAATGTTTGGCATGAAAACTGGACTGATCTAGAGCCTTATATCACTTAGTACCTCTAGATTTTCACATCAATAAGGAGCTGAAAGAAGTTATTGAACTGAGGCATGAAGATAGGTGGAATGAGGAGCTGATTGACCAAACATTTCCAGAAGACATTGCAAATCACATCAAGCAGCAGGTGCAATTTGAAGGCAGTGATGGATTTTGGGATAGACCTTGGTGGAAACCTACTGCTTCAGGTAGATTTACTATGAGCAGTGCTTGGCAATTGGTGAGGCATAGGGCTAATCCAAATCCAGAATTCAAGAACATGTGGATCAAGGGCTTACTGTTCAAGATATCATTTTTTCTATGGAGATTATGGAGGATGAAACTGGCTACTAATGACATGTGGAAAAGGCAAGGCTTCATATATATGTCCAGATGTTAGTGTTGTCAAAACCCTCAGGAGGAATCATTTGATCACCTTTTCTTGACAGGAACTACAGCTACTAGGGTTTGGAGAACATTTCTAGGTGCAGTTGGAATCACTGTTCCATTGACACAAGTGAAGAAGGTAATTAGGGCATGGTGGAATGTTGATTGCTGTACAAAGTTGAAACCTACATCAGGCAGCTCCAGCAATTATAACTTGGGAATTATAGAATATGAGAAACACCAACAGGAATGGAGGATCAGTGTCACTTCATAGGGTTATTCATGAGATCAACAAGACAATGCATTTTTTGGCAAATGCTAGGTATTATTGGATGCCTCATATGCCTTTTCTTTGGCCGGATATAATCACATACTTGGAGGGATACAAGTGTGTGACTTGCTTGATAAGGGAAAGAGAAGACGTCCCTCAAAGCCCCATTAACGCAAAACAAGCTTATTATTGTGACTAAAAGAGTAGTATGGCAATTTTCATATAATGGCTGATACAAGTGTAATACAGATGGGGCTTCAAGAGGCAACTCTAGTCCTAGTGATACAGGGTTTTGTGTGAGGGATAGTGCAGAAGATTTGGTGTATGCTATGGCACAACAACTGGAGAAACCTACTAATAAAGTGGCTGAAGCTAGGGCAATCAGAGATGGGCTGCATTACTGTGTGGCGCATGACCTACATCCTCTTATATTGGAAACTGATTCACTTGGGATGAAGAAGATCATAGAAGGGGAATGGGATCCTCCATGGTACATTGTGGCAGAGGTTAAGAGGATTAAGGAGATGAAGGAGAAGTTCAATGTGATATTCCAGCATGTTTTAAGTGAGGGAAACATTATGGCAGATTTTTTAGCTAACCTTGTTTTCTCTTTTGCAGGTACAATTCAGTTTCACTCCTTCTCTGAACTGCCTAGTGCAGGAAGAAGACTGATCAACATGGATAAATCACAAATTCTTAATTTAAGGGTTAGGATAGCCAAAAGAAAAGCACTTGATTGATGGCTAGGTATGTTAATAAAATATCAGGTGCTGCTTTTGTCTAGTTGGTATTTGTTTCTGTCTATTAATAGGTCACTTTCAAGTGGTATTAGCATGGTATCTTGCTCAATCTGGTAGTGAGCTAGGGGTGTATGGAACAATTCATAAAAGCAGGCAGTTGGTTTTATACAAATGGTATCACAAGGAGTCATAGTCTTTAATCCAAACATGCAACTACTGACACTGATTTCAGAAGATTCAAATGGTACAATCCAGCAGGAATCCAGTAGTTGTTTGTTGTTTACTATTGACGACCTAGATGCTGCTATAACATTTTTCAGTGGTATTAGCATGACCACATGCCCATTCTAGAGGTGTTATGGCAATGCCTGGAGTTCGTTTGATATGCAGGTTCTGTCATGCTACAGTTTGAAGACCAGAAAATTAAAATGCAAGCTCATCTTCACTACAATCACATGGTACTTGAAAGGAATGCGAAGATTGCTGCTCATAACATTAAGGTTCATCTACATAGGTTATTCATATTGCTTAGATGCTTGGACAGTCCTAGAAGTTGTTGGTATTGATTGGAGATTCACATTTGCCTTGTCCTTTGGAATGCAAAACTTGGCGCTTCGTGAGAACGTTAGAGGTACTACATTGAGGTTTTGCACTTGGCTTGTGGATACACACACTACCTTATGTTGGGAGTTGACCAGTTCTATCTGTGTAATAGCTAGCATCTATAGCTTTCTTAGTTTTAAATTAGCAGTTTTCACCTTTGAGATGGGACAAGATGTAAACGTTGGATTCCAATTTTTTTTTTGGATTATTATTTATATATTAGCCACTAGGCATCCAGTCTAGTGGTATATTTGCTAAAAAAAGAGAGACATAGATTGGAGAATGGATCCTATGTGATAGATATTGGTGATGATTTCAATGCATAATTTTCAGACAATGGTTAAAAAAATAAAAAAATAAAAATAAATATTTTTAAACTAAAGAATGAATATTCTTCATATTTCAAGGAAAGTGAATGGTCTGCTATATGAAGAAGAAATATTCCTGAATTTTTTTTTTATGTCCTACCTGTATCAAATCTTTTATGCTTTATTTTTATAACAGTACCAATTTGCTCAACTTAAGCCATATTCAAAGTACAATTACGATGCATGTTTATGGTAATTTATCATGTATAGTTGAAATGGGAAGTGAAAAATATAATTTCATGATCAAGATTTCTCTCTGATAAGTTTATTATTTTAATTCATGTCCGTGTGTTTACTAATCTCAAGCCTAGAGTTTGATATGTATTTGTTATAGTTTTGTGAGTGACAATATATATATATATATATATATATATATATATATATATATATATATATATATATTAGAAATATTTTGAAAATACAGGAAAAGACTATGTACATTGACTATTATCTTGAAAACATATGCTAGCTGAGTGTTGAGGTGGTATGAAGGTGTTGTTTGGTGCAACAAAGATCATGTTTTGCTTATTAGTAAAAAAATTAAACAAAATTAACAGAAGAACAAGAGAAAAAGAAACAACAGTGAAAAAAAAATGCATTTGTAGTAGTAACATCATAAAAATTCAAACTTGAGAAAATAATTTAGTCAAATAAAAAAGGTAAGTTTGAAAACCCAAAAAAAATTTCAAAACTAAAATAAAAAAAGGCTTATCATAATACAAATTGAGGTAAGTTATTGTCTCATGTGGGATTGATTGTAGTATTAATAGAAGCACAATATTATGTTGCTCTTTTATGGTTGACAAATAGAAGGGGCCGAAGATTTTAGTATAATAAATGATAAGCAAATAACGAATGAACCCATAAATGAAGTGCATAAGTAAATTTTGCAATTTCATTTGAGATGTCACTGAATCTATTTTTCATCTAATTATTATGTATTTTTAATTGATCAATTCAAATTATTTGTATCACAAATTGTATATTTTTATTTTGTGTTTCCATATCATTAAAATGCTATAGTGGTAAAGTTAATATGTTTTTAACTTAAGTAACAAATTTTTGATATGAGAAACTAGATTAATTAAACACAATGCAATCAGACAAATAATTAAGCTTTAAAACTCAGTAGTGATAATTTTACATATTCTTTACTTTAACATATAAAATTTATTATGATAAATTTTTTTAATATCGACCGCGCATCGCACGGATACTGATACTAGTTAACACAAAACCCGAAAACATGTACGTAAAATGTTGTCAATGGTCTTCACGAGTGATTTGGATTTTTAATTACACTTTCTCTAGTGGGCTGATGCCGTATGTGTCTAGTTCAGGCTCTCACTACTTGCACATTTGTTCATTTCAAAATCTATCATTTTTGCACATTGTTCTTTTCTTTCTTCATTCCTCCAATACAATACTTTGGAAATAAGTTTGAGGCTTGATAGAATATGTTAATGCACGACCATAACAGATTGCTCATAACTGCGAACCAATCATTCTAGGCTGGCTAAGTGTGCTGGGCTAACAAACCTATATATTTATCTTTTCATGAACCACTTGGAGTTGAATTATTTTAGGCAACAACAACATATACCCAATATATTTCTACAAGTGGAGTCTGGCGAGGGTAATATATACGCAGACCTTATCTCTACCCTATGAAGATAGAGAATTGTTTCCGAAGACCCTCGGCTCAAGGACAAATTGAAAATGAGCGGTTTCAACAATATTTAAGACATTCAAAGTAAATATCTATTACTCTTCCTCAAATTCTTGCTTCTATCCACGTAAAATCTTGCCAAGAGCGCAAAAATATCTTCTTAAATCTTGCTTATTCTAAAATCTCGATACAAATATTATAGCCAAGAGTGCCAAAATGATACTGTAATTTGGTTGAGTTTTTCTCAAGCTAGTTCATCACTATATGATCTCTCTTAGGCTGTTCATAATTGTAGTAGCAGTTATATGTATCATCTCTCTTCATTTGCCTCTGTAATAGTTTCTTCAAGTGGAGTTCCAGGTTCTGTTGTGGAGAAGCCTTCATCTGGAGGCGACGCAGTTCTGGTTTCTGGGTTTTGTGAGGGAAGGTTGGGAAATATTTCAGGGGAAGCTGCACTTGCTGCGAACGGTGTAGTCGTTTGGCTTTCATTGCCTTCGCCCAGCTTTTCTGACTTAGAATTAGGTTTCTCTTTCTCATCATCAAAGGCTTTTGCTATAGCAGAAAGCTTTTGCCATATAGAATCATCAGTGGCTAAGATTTCCCTGTTCTGATAAAGAAAGATGAGGAAGAATAGAAGAGCGGAACTTGCTGATACACCAGCTATGAGGAAACGGCCCTTAAAACTATCTAGCGTGAGGCTATCAGATGTTGTAGCCATTCCGTCTTTCACGGGACAGTCTGTTTCATTCCCAAACCATTTCTGTATTATGTTATTCATAAACTCTCCCTCCATCACCTTTAGGACTGCTCTTGAGACGTCAGGTACCAGCGGAGATCCTTTTGGAAATGCCTGCATGAAATTGTTGACAAAAAAATATGGATTAGATTGAGTAAACTACAAACCATTCTAAACACGTCCCAAAACATTTGGAGCGCGAGAATCTTACGAATCCAAAGCCGGCGGTCTTGTATGTTTGGCCGATCATAATATACTTCCTGCAGTACTTGTTGAGGAAGAGTCTGAGATAAGGTAGTTCATCAACAATTGCACCAACTCCTCCATTTTTGCTTCCTCTTGAGAGGGCATCATCGTACTCTTCCAATGTGCTATAACTTCTAAACTTGGAGCTATCAAACTTCATGCGCTTCAAGACGTCTTTGACAAAGGAACCTTCTTGGTACCCAACATATTCTCCATTATTGATGAGATCATTGAGGTCTGTTATAGTAGGTTGGAGCTGTTGCACCGTTAACATAGATGTTAAACTGGCGGTATAACTTGATGTCAGCACGAGAACCACGAAAACCCACACAATCACCACAAATCTTGTTAAGTTGCTTGTTACCCTCTCTTCTGCAACCAGCCATATATATGATTTGTTGAGAAACAAGGAGAATTAATGTAAAGCTTTCATATATGTATACGCTCAAGTCGGGCCCAACTGTATATGGTCGAAATTGGACTTGGCTCTATATGGTCAACATTGAGATCGATTATTGCACGAGAAATCGAGTTCGGAATGCGTAGGGTTGAAGATCAACCCCGAGTTTCATCGAAGCAGAACACGAGGCCAGAATGTCCAACCTCGAGAACACCGAGCCCGTGGTCCGAAATCGATCCTGACTCTGAAAATGCCAGAGGGAAGATCACCGAACCTAAATAACGGAAAGCCAGAATATCCGTAGTGAGACGAACATCGCGGCGGGAATCTCGGCACAAATCAATGGAACTGCTTAATTAGCAAATCAGGAGAATTTTTTACCTTATATGGAGTTGCACCAAATGTAGGATCCCCTACTATATAAAGGAGAGTTTTAATTATTTGTAGGGGCACTTTTTTCAATCATCGATAAAGACAGTGGTAGATTATTCTCTGAATCATTTATATCATTAGCTTGTTCCAATTTCTATTATAATCAATTCCTGCCCAAGAAGGATCAACCAACGATCAAAAGTGTCTAGCTTGGGTGGTTTGCTTTCTTTTCATTTATTACTTAATTTTAATTTTCATTGTATTATTCGTCATTTGTATCAAATTAGGACACGTATCCTTAAAACCACGTATAAATTCAATTGTTATCCGATTTTAGGGTAAACAGTTTGGCGCCCACCGTGAGGCTAAGGATAATAGTGGATACTTGATATAAATTTCCATAATGCACATTGCTTCACACTTGCTCTTTGAAGTGTCATTGATTCCAGGCTATAATACAGAAATGTCAAACTCTCAATCGGCACCTCTGCACGTTGATAACGAGTTCGTTCATCAAGGCGAAAATAATAACGTAGCGCCCGGTGATGAAATTCCAATCGATGCTAATTCACATGTGGCAGTCGATGCAGATCAACCTACTGACCTCTCAAATAGCATTCATAGGGGAGTCCGATCAGTAAAGCAAAATCCCCAAAACACCGAAAATCAGCCTCCGGATGATCTTCGAAATGTTACAAGCCCAACATGTAGCGATAGCTCAGTTACAAAATCGAAACCAAATCTCGAACAGGGTTGAGCTTACCCGCAAGGATGGATCGATCGTAGGAAGGTCGAATGAGTGTGAATCGGGGAAAACCCTGGAATTATGAAGATTCTCGAAAAACTGACTAAACGAATAGAATCTGGGGAGAAGAAGATTGAGGCAAATGATAAGAAGGTGGAAACCTACAACTCCAGGGTGAATCAAATCCCAGGGGCACCCTGGTGTTAAAAGGCCTAGATTCCAAGAAGTTCGTGCAAAAACCTTTTCCACCGAGCGTGGCTACGAAACCGATACCCAAAAAATTCTGTATGCTAGAAATCCCCAAATATAACGGAATGACCGACCCGAATAAGCATGTAACCGTGTATACATGTGCTATCAAAGGGAACGACCTGGAGGATGATGAGATCGAATCCGTTCTGTTGAAAAAATTTTGGGAGATCCTGTCGAAGGGAGCCATGACATGGTATCACAACTTACCCCCCAATTCTATTGACTCATTTACTATGTTTGCAGATTCTTTTGTGAAGGCACACGCAGGCGCCATCAAGGTTGAAACGCGAAAATCGAACCTTTTCAAAGTCAGGCAAAAGGATAACGAGATGCTCAGAGAGTTCGTGTCCCGGTTCCAAATGGAACGGATAGATCTGCCACCGGTCACTGACGATTGCGCTGTTTAAGCTTTCAGTCAAGGACTCAATGTTCGAAGCTCAGCGGCTTCGCAACAACTAAAACAGAACTTAATAGAGTACCGTGCCGTCACATGGGCTGACATACATAACCGGTACCAGTCAAAAATCAGAGTCGAAGACGATCAGCTCGGAGCCCCTTTGGGATCCATTTACCCCGTTAGAGCTTATGACAAAATTAGAAGGGAAATTTATCGCGAAACAAGATCAAATAAAGATCGACATCAGCCATATCACGGGGATAGAGAAATCAGCGTATCCGGGCAAAACTCTCTAAGACATGAAAGGAGAAATGACCGAGGTCAGAACAGCTGGGGGCTTATGACCAAAAGCAACTTTGAAAGGCCCATCGGGCATAAAGAAGCACCTCAATTATCGGAGTACAACTTTAATGTCGATGTTACCGCTATTGTATCGGCTATCGGTCGCATCAAAGATATTAAATGGCCTCGACCATTGCAATCCGATCCAGACCAAAGGGATCCTAGTCAAATATGCAAATATCACAGCACTCACAGTCATAAAATGAAAGATTGTCGGCAATTGAGAGAAGAAGTAGCCCGGCTACTCAGTAACGGATATTCTTGAGCGACCGAGCGAAAAATCACTTCGGTAATAGGAACACTGACAAACAGACAGGCCAGGAAGAACCTCAACATATAATCAACATGATTATCAGTGGAGTCGATACCCCTCAAGGGCCGATGTTGAAACATACCAAAATATCCATTACTAGGGAAAAGCGCACTCGGGATTACACGCCAGAGAGAACTTTATCTTTTAACGACGAGGATGCAGAAGAAATTGTACAAGCCCACAATGACGCACTGGTAATATCTGTACTCATACATAAAGTTAGAGTAAAACGTGTGTTAATCGATCCAGGTAGCTCGGCCAATATAATCCGATCGTGGGTCGTGGAGCAACTCGACCTATTAGACCGGATCATTCGTACAGTCCGAGTACTTAACGGGTTCAATATGGCATGTGAGACCACCAAGGGTGAGATAATGTTTCCAATAAATACTGCTGGAACCATTCGAGAAACAAAGTTCTGTGTGATTGGAGGGGACATGAGATACAATGCTCTGTTCGGGAGGCCATGGATCCATGACATGAGGGTGGTGCCTTCGATATTGCACAAGGTGTTGAAATTTACGACGCCCGATAGAGTTAAAATAGTTTACGGGGAGCAACCAGCTGTAAAAGAAATATTCGCGGTTGAAGAAGTGACACCAATACCAACGGTTGCAAACCAAGAGATCGAGAGCAAGACAAAATAGCAATCACAGCCACCATCTTCGGCAAATGTGGATAAACAAGTATATATCGAGGATGATGATTATGAGATTCCTAAATCTTTTATCACTCACGATAATTCCGATGCCACTAAATCGACTGTCGAGGAACTGGAACAAGTTACGTTGCGAGAAGACTTGCCCGAACGAAAGGTATACGTGGGTGAGCTCCGAGCTTAGGACAAAACTTATTCGATTCCTTACAACTAACGAAGACTTCTTCACTTGGTCCCACCTTGATATAACAGGTTTACCGTCGGAGATAACCACTCACAAGCTGAGCCTGGATCCGAAGTTCCATCCGGTCAAACAAGAAAGGAGGCCTCAGTCTGAAGTCAAACATGCATTCATCAAGGATGAGGTAACTAAACTTCTAAAGATACGGTCTATTCGGGAGGTTAAATACCCGGATTGGTTGGCAAACGTAGTGGTAGTACCTAAGAAAAGGAATAAATTAAGAATATGTGTAGATTATAAAGACTTGAATAAAGCATGTCCAAAAGACTCTTTTCCCTTACCTAACATCGACCGCATGATCGATGCTACTGCCGGCTACGAGACCCTTAGTTTTCTCGACGCATACTCCGGCTACAACCAAATACGGATGGACCCAGTTGATCAGGAAAAAAATTCCTTCATCACTAAATATGGCACATACTGTTATAATGTAATGCCATTTGGGTTAAAAAATGCTTGTGCCACATGCCAACGCTTAGTAAACCGAATGTTCGGGAAACAACTAGGAAAGACAATGGAGATTTATATTGACGACATGTTTGTTAAATCCCTGCGAGCAAAGGACTATTTAAGCTATTTGCAGGAAACATTCAGTGTATTGAAGCAGTACAACATGAAGTTGAACCCGAAAAAGTGCGCGTTTGGTGTGGGTTCAGGTAAATTCCTCGGATTAATGGTCTCGAATAGGGGAATCGAGATCAACCCTGAAAAGATCAAGGCTAGAGGATATCACAGTCGTAGATAATGTGAAAGCTGTGCAAAAGTTGACCGGACAGATAGCCGCTCTAGGGCGATTCATTTCGAGGTCGTCCGATAAAAGCTACCGGTTCTTCGCTTTGTTGAAAAAGAAGAACAACTTTTCATGGACTCCGGAATACCAGCAGGCTTTGGAAGAACTCAAAAGGTATTTATCGAGCCCGCCGTTGCTTTACACACCAAAGGCGGACGTACAACTGTACTTACCTGGCAGTCTCAGAGATAGCGGTAAGCGGAGTCCTAGTCCGAGAAGAACAAGGTACACAATTTCCGATTTATTATGTCAGCAGAACCTTAAGCGAAGCCGAGACTAGGTACCCTCACTTGGAAAAACTGGCACTCGCTTTGTTAAGCACTTATAGGAAACTGAAACCATATTTCCAGTGTCATCCCATATGCGTCGGAATAACTTACCCATTAAGAAATGTGATGCATAAGCCCGAGCTCTCAGGTCGATTGGACAAATGGGCCGTAGAAATAAGTGGGTACGACATTGAATATTGACCTCGAACCGCCATTAAATCCCAGGTGTTGGTAGACTTTGTGGCCGATTTCACACCAACCCTAATACCCGAGGTCGAAAGAGAGTTGTTAGCTGACTCAGGAACTTCTTCGGGAATATGGACCCTTTTCACAGATGGTGCCTCGAACGTAAAGGGATCCGGACTTGGCATCGTATTGAAGCCACCAACTGGTAATATAATTAGACAATCATTAAGACTGTGAAACTGACTAACAACGAGGCAGAATATGAAGCCATGATTGTAGGCCTAGAACTAGCCAGGAGCTTGGGAGTAGAAATGATCGAAGCCAAGTACGACTCCCTTCTTGTGATAAATCAAGTAAATGGAACGTTCGAGGTCAGAGAAGAGCGGATGCAGAGATGCTTAGACAAACTGCAAGTGACGTTGCATCATTTCAAGGAATGGACCTTACAGCATATACCTCGGGATTAAAACAGCGAGGCCGACTCCCTCGCCAGCTTGGGATCGTCAATCGAAGACGACGAGTTCGACTCTGAAAAGGTCGTACAACTCATGAGGTCAGTAGTGGAAGAAGGCCACGCTGAGATCAATTCGACATGCCTAACTTGGGATTGGAGGAACAAATACGTAGAATATCTCAGCTCCGGTAAACTGCCCTCGGATCCAAAAGAGTCGAGGGTCCTGCGTACGAAGGCGGCCCGATTCAGCTTGTCCGAAGACGGAACCTTGTTCAGAAGAACATTTGATGGCCTACTCACGATATGTCTGGGACCGGATGACACTGAGTACATTACAAGGGAAATCCATGAAGGTACTTGGGGGAACCATTCAGGTGCCGAGTCATTAATTCGGAAAATAATCAGAGCCGGTTATTATTGGGTCGATATGGAAAAAGACGCAAAGGAGTTCGTTCGATAATGTGACAAATGCCAAAGGCACGCCCCGATGATCCATCAACCCGGGGAGATGATCCACTCAGTCCTATCACCATGGCCGTTCATGAAGTGGGGGATGGACATCGTTGGCCCTCTTCCGTACGCGCCAGCTAAAGCTCAATTTATACTAATTATGACTGACTATTTTTTTAAATGGGTGGAAGCTCAGCGTACGAGAAGGTTAGGGAAAAAGAAGTCATCGATTTCATTTGGGATCACATCATATGCCGATTTGGAATGCCAACCGAGACTGTATACGACAACGGGAAGCAATTCATCGGTAGCAGAGTGACACAATTCCTCGAAGATCACAAGATCAAAAGGATCCTATAGACACCCTACCACCCCAGTGGGAATGGACAAGCCGAATCTACCAACCAAACCATACTTCAGAACCTCAAAAAGAGGTTAACCGATGCCAAAGGGAGATGGAAGGAAATATTGCCCGACGTCCTATGGGCATATCGTATGACTGCGAAATCCAGCACCGGAGCCACCCCGTTCTCTCTGGTTTATGGCGCCGAAGCTTTGATAACGGTCGAGGTCGGGGAACCAAGTATCAAGTTCCGGTATGCAACAGCGGAATCGAACTACGAAGCCATGAATACGAACTTGGAACTGTTAGATGAGAGATGTGAAGTTGCCCTTGTTCGATTAGCTGCTCAAAAGCAAAGGATCAAGAGGTATTATAACAGAAGGACCAACCTTCGATACTTCAATGTCGGGGACTTAGTACTAAGAAAGGTTACACCAAACATACGGAGTCCGAACGAGGGGAAGCTGGGACCAAACGGGGAAGGACCTTATTGTATAATTAAAATCACCGGAAAGGGATCCTACAAGCTCGGAATAGCGGATGGTAAACAAATACCAAACAACTGGAATATAAGTCACTTGAAGCGATATTACTGCTAAGATACGACCCGGTTCTTTATTTTTATTTACATTACGAACTAACATTTGCAGGTATCAAACAAGGGGCCATACGAGATATTAGGTCTGAAAGCAAGCATTCACTCTTTTTCCCTTGAACCGGTCTTTTCCCAAAATGGGTTTTACGGCAAGTTTTTAATGAGACAACTAGTAAATCGTGCTAACTTAGATTCGAAGGCCGATAGCAAATCAGTGACAACAGTATTCGAGGCCTATCTTCAATCGACCTCGAATACTGGGGGCCACTATAGCTTGGAAGATATTTTAGGATTGAAGGGTCGAAGATCAATAAGATTCAACGTAAGGGCCAAATGGTCAATTGAACTGTGCTCAAATAGATTGATCAAACCCTAACACAAGTTGTACACATACATTACTATTATGAACAAGAATAAAGAGAAGTCTCTTGTATACAGATGTCCTGCTTCCGATCAAACGAGCCCAAGGGCCACTTTAACTTGAGTTCAAATAACCACTCACACTCGGGGACTACCGTCCGAAAAATAAATTTATTTGAGGGGATATAAGACCTATTAGGAAACTCCTTGAACTTTAAAGGCTAAGGCCGTTTCGAGTTAACAGAACTCGAGGGGAGATAAGACCTATTAAGCAACCCCCGAACTTTAAAGGCTAAAGCTGTTTCAAGTTAACAGAACTCGAGGGGATATAAGACCTATTAGGCAACCCTCGAACTTTAAAGGCTAAGGCCGTTTCGAGGTAACAGAACTCGAGGGGACGTAAGACCTATTAGGAAACCCCCCGAACTAAAAGGCCAAGACCAATGCCGGGTTAACGAAATCCGCGGGTACAAAGCTTATTTAGCTGTGCTCGAATTAAAAGGCTAAGGCCATACCGGGTTAAGAAAATCTGAGGGCACATCACTTATTTGGCAATGCCCGAATCAAAAGGCTAAGGCCACTCTGAGTTGATAGTACTTGAGGGCTAAGGCATTTCAAAAGTTGCAAAAAGAAAGCTTTACATATATATATATATATATATATCAAAAATCCCTTTTATAGAAATCGAGCAATCTCGATACACAATATTAAACACGGAAAAAGATAAAACTCGGTCAGGAGCGACCTGATCTCAATAGGATCCCGCCTCAACATCAGGATTTCTGAGGTCTTCTCATTCTTCAGACCCGACTAAATCCTCGGAATCATCCTCCTCTGGAAAGGCTATTTTCTGGCCTCGGCTTTATCTATCTTGTCATCTTCGATCTCCGCCGATAAATCAAAGCCTCATGCGTGAATTTCTTCGAGGGCAAGCCTGCGAGATTGCCACCTCATATGGTCAATCATATTCCTTGATTGGTCTTGAGCAGCTTCAGCATCGGCCTAATATTGAGCCACCAGTTCATCAGCTTCGGCTTTGATCATGGCAACTTCCGACTTGGCCATTTTTTGCTCTTCAGCCAGGTTATCTCGATCTGAGATAACCGTACTGATCCGAGATTGAAGCTCCTTGGTACTCTTGGTTTGAGTCTCGGCTTTCTCCTTTGCTGCTCTAAGCTGAGCCTCTGCTAAAGCTAACTGTTCCCGAGATGTCTCTTTTTCCAAGGCCAATTGATCCATCTTGCTCCTCCACTCGTCGGCCTCAGCTTTAACCATAATCATTTCAGTTCGAAGCTGATCAGTATGATCAAGTTCTTGCCTACTTTCTCGACCAAGCCAGCATTATTCTTTTGGGTAAGCTCTAGTTCGGCACGGAGGTTCGTTATCTCCCCTTCGAGTCGTTCACGGCGTTTTGACTCTTCCCGGAATCGGAGAAAAGCCTCATGGTGAAGTACCGAGGCCTGCAAGCATAAAGGAAGATGTTATGATTACTTAAAATTTTAAAGAACATAACAAAGGACATCTAATAAAGATTACCGGAAGTTACCCGATTCAGCGCATGTTGAGCTTCGTTGAACAGGCAGGGCGCATCCACCTCGTTCGTTTTTGCCTGATCTTCCTCGGTCACCAAGCACCAAAGATAACTGGCCACCTCGACGGGGGCGCAAAGAACCCGGGCATCCTCGGGAATAGTAAAAGATATGGAGCATTTTCGATCAAGGTAAGCGTTCGGTGCGGGAAACCGATCGACCAATTTTGGACTAAAGGTAATTTTGCTTGTATCGGAGGATGAGCTCTTCCTCGGTACCTCTAAATTACCGAGCCCAAGAACATCTTCCGTGGCCGTCGAATCACACCATCGAAAAAACCGCGAAAAGGGTCTTTCGATCTATGATCTCCGTCCAGGGAACGTACTTTTGCTATTTGGGCCTCATTGAACATTGATTCCGAGAAAGAGGACGAATCAACCATCTCAATCGGACCCAATACTCCCAGCGGTGCTCTCCTCGTATCTGGGGAAGCCTCAGTTCTTGTCTCCATCTCGGGTTCCCCAACTCGATGAAGATCCGCTTCACTAATCCCTGGTTCAGAGGCCCCTTGCCCTTCAGACTGTGGTGGCACACTAGCCACAAGGTCAAAATCCTCTTCTTCCTCCTCAGACTCATCCCTCAATCGATGTAGCGAGTCCGAAGATAATACTCGATCACTAGCACTCCCCTTAGGCGTACGAGCCAATCTTTTCCTTGGTCTCTTCTTCTCGAGGTCTGGGGAACTTGGGGCCTTTTTTCTTTTCTTCTCTTTATCCTGCTTCGAAACAGGGGGCTCGCTGGGAGCATCATCGCCCACGGGTGGAGGTCGTATTTCAACATCTTTTGATAAACCTGCAAAAGAAAGGCAAAACAAGTTAGAAATCGAGAGCATAAAGAATTAAGCTCGAAACTCATCTCACCATGAAGTCGGGCCTCCCACCGGCTTTTCGAAAGCTCGCGCCATACGTGCTCGGAATATGGTTTTTGGGATACGATCCCCTCGACCCACTCTTTGAGATGAGGAATTGCATCCGGCATCCGAGAAACAGTTGCCACATAGAAAATTGATAAGAGGAAGGGCGAAAGGGAGAACGGTAAATAAATTTTTTTTAAAAAGCAGGGTTATACTTACGCTTCATATTCCATTTCTCAGGGAATGGCATATCCTCGGCCGGGATTAGATCCAATGTTTTCACTCGAACAAATCGACCCAACCAACCTTGATCCTGATCCTCATCAATACTTGAGATCGGGGCTTTGCTTTCCCGACGAGCAAGTTTTATCAACCCCCCTTGATAGAGTCGGGGACTGTACAAACGCATGAGATGATCGACGGTGAAAGGATACTCCTCGATCTTGCTTACAAAAAAAGGGAGAAGGATAACTATCCTCCAGAAAGAAGGATGAATTTGGCCTAGGGTCACCTCGTACCTTTTACAAAAGGCAATAATGACCGGGTCTAAAGGGCCCAACGTGAAGGGATAAGTGTAAACACTTAAAAACCCTCCACGTGGGTAGTAATTGCTTCTTCAGGCGCAGGAACCACTACACACTTGCCGACCCAATTACAGTCTTCCTTGACTTTATCGAGAATGCTATCGGTGATTGAACAGATGTATCTCATGACCGGTTTGCATCGGCCCGGTATTGAGGAAGTTTTTTCAACCTTGAAATCGGCTCCGGTTGAGCACCCCGTTGGTACAAACGCCTTTAGAGGGGGTTCCGGTATAGGTTCCTCGGTGACGACAGGCGAAAACGTTCTCAGCAGGTTGAGAATAAGAGGGAGTTTGTCTTTGAGGAACGGATTTCGAACTCTTTGCCATTATTTTGAATAGAAGAAGAAATAAAAGATACTGATACGAAGGAAATATAATCCGTAGATAGCTTGTGAAATATTTTCAGAAAACCAGAAGGCAGGAGGTCTTAAAGATAAGAATGATGAAGTTTTTATAAAAGAGCACAAACGTTTGAATACAAAGAATGAATATGGGTATTTATAGTCTTTCAAAATGGCGGGTCGCATCCCAAAGCGGCAGAACATCAACTAACACACGTTTAATGCTTTAAAGGGCTTTTATGATAGGACGTTTTCAATTTCCGTATCGCGTACGCCATAAGTTTATCGTCACTTGTCAGATTGAGAATTGGAATCCCGTATGGTGAGAATCTGAGGCTCATATCATTTCTCACTGTTACTCTCCGAAAAACAAGGGGACTATCTATTTACGGTCGAAGTCGGGCCCAACTGTATATGGTCAAAATCGGGCTTGACTCTATATGGTCAACATCGAGATCGACTATTGCATGACAGATCGGGTTCGGAATGCATAGGGTTGAAGATCGACCTCGAGTTTCATCGAAGTGGAACACGAAGCCAGAATGTCCAACCTCGAGAACACCGAGCCTGTGGTCCGAAAATCGATCCTGACTCCAGAAATGCCCGAGGGAAGATCACCGAACCTAAATAACGGGAAGCCAGAATATCCGTAATGAGACGAACATCGCGACGAGAATCTCGGCACAAATCAATGGAACCGCTAATCAATCCCTGCCCAAGAAGGATCAACCAACAATCAAAAGTGTCTAGCTTGGGAGGTTTGTGTTCTTTTCATTTATTACTTAATTTTAACTTTCATTGTATTATTCGTCATTTGTATCAAATTAGGCCACGTATCCTTAAAACCACGTATAAATTCAATTGTTATCTGATTTTTAGGGTAAACAATATATACTTTGCTTTGAGTTAGAGACTTACTGTGAGCAAAAACGAGAGTGGAAAAGGAAAACCAGAATATCGTTCCAACTTGTTGGCGTTTGGGTCCTCGAAACTCTTTGTTTACACGATGTTCAAGTACCCAAACCACAAAACCAATGAAGACGAAGAATGCTCCAGTTGTTATCCAAAGTTCTCTCTTTAGAGGTTTCAAGAAAATCCAAACATTCTTTCTCTCATCATCCTTTACTGGCACAACTGCAGAAATGTCCGACTCTGTAAAAGGTAGTGTGAAATCCACAAACTCGGTTAAATGGTCACATCACCTACAACTGCATCATATTCCTGGTTCAAGAAGACGATGATTATTATGGTTGATCTTTCTCAGCCAAAACAAAAGTAGAAAGTCGATAAGAAAGCCCCCAAAACGAGCATGTAAGGTATTCAGCCAAAGAGGTTAATTTAAACAAGGATTAGGTATTACCTTAGAAGAGATCTTGTAAACAAGATGATCATAGTCTGGACCAGTGTGGCTATCCGGTATTCGAAATGGAATAAATTCATAAGGGACAGCATATCGCAAAGATTGGATGACTTCTATGAAGACATCTGCACAGAAACCAGTTGCAGTTACTGCTTTTGTTTTTGGATCTGTTTCCACTTTAATGAATTGCTCCAGCCCTCCTTTGACAGGAACGCCAATCCTTAACTTCTTCCTAGTTGTGGGTATTTCCCAGCCTCGCGGAACAATATTAGATTCACCGGGCCAAATGATGGTTAGTTTCTTATTATTACTCTTAGCTGTTTTCCCATTCATCTTCAGGTTATACGAAATTCCATTCTTCTCTGTCCAGAATCCAATACTTCTCTCTCCTTTCCCAATTATATTCACAATCTGATATGGGGATGGCTGCAATTCTCCATTAATGATACGGAAATCACCACTTAGTCCAGTTTCTAGTGTTATGTTTTGCATAGAGTCAATGAGCAAAGATCCCAACTCTGAGGTTCCAAGTGCATCTAAGTCCGTTGAGTTGTCTCTAGTGTCTACTTTGTTGGATTTTGGGGTAGCAGTGCCAGCCACTTTCTCTACTGCTTTTGCTAATGCTGTGATGCCATCATATGCCCATAGCCCGTAAACATTGAGTTCTACTGTGTCCATGTCTGGATACTCTTGACGAAATCTCCTTCTCCATCTCTTGTTGAAATTGTTAAACTCATTTGATCTTGGAACATAAGGCTTTATACCAAGAACACCTTGCATTGATGACTCAATCACTGAACGATTTACCGAATCCAGAAGACTCGTTAAAACATCTGTGATGATCCATGCATATCCATCGCTCATCATCCCGGCTTCTTCTGCCTTGACGAAAAGGCGTGAGGCTAGATTAGGTAGCAAGTGCACGATGAAAACCCTGGTCTGCATTGAATTCAACTTGTATAGCTCTTTGAGCATTTGATCATCATTGGCTGAAGGTGAAATAACACTTCTATATGAGACTAAAGTGCTGCTTTCTAGTAAGGCATCAGTCAAATGTGGAACTATTCCAGTTCCATAGGGGCTATCCTCATATATGACTACAACCTCCCTCCAATCAAATCTACTAACAATTGCTGCAATGGCCTTGGTCTGGCTGGAAGAAGAAAGTGCTGCTCTGATGAAGTAGGGGTGTTCCTTGACTGTAAGTAAAGGACTTGTTGCTGGAGAAATGATTGGGACTTCTGCTCTTTTCGCTATGTCAATCACAAAATCAGTTTGTGTAGACATTTGTGGCCCAAAGATAGCTTGCACTTTGACATCCTTTAGCAAGGATATAGCTGCACATACATATCAGACTATAAGAAATTGTTTGAAACATGCCTTCCGAAATAGGAAAATCAAAGGGAAAGAAAATATTACAAAAAGAGTATCTCGTGCAAATAGGGCATGAATAACTACTAGATGAAGCACCTATGGGTATGACCTAGTTATAAATGAAGTGGGTTGAGAACCATGAGATCTCATGTTCAAATACCAGCGTAGACATAGACAAAAACATTATGTGATTTCTTCTAATCCGTCCAAACTTTGATGGACAAAGTTGCTTGATAGTTGTGCTAATAGGAGGTAGCAGATATCTCGTAAGATTAGTGAGGTACGTGCAAGCTAGTCAAGACAAGAGGTTTAAAAAAGAACTAATAGATGAAGCTGAATCTATTCTAGACTATATTGCGCGGACTCCCAAAATGCTGCCGCACCAGTGTCGGATCCTTTACACTATTATTGGAGGATCCAACACGCATCCGATAATATTTTCAAAGAGTCCGAGCAACATAGCTACGATCTGATAGAATCAGTACAAGTCTATAAGGGTTAGAAATTTGCCAAGTTACTTTGCTGGTCAGCATAGATCTTGACAACACCTTTTATAAAATACCTTACCTTCTAAAATATAAATATATATATATATATATATATATATATATATATATATATATAAAAGAATAAGATATGCTAGTTTAAGAGAAGTAAATCAAGGAGCTATATATATGCAGCTGAATTTACCAGCAGATGCTGCTTCAACATCATCTTTCTTGGAATCCCTGAAGTGAGGGACTATCCTAATGGCAATGCGACTAGCGGCATGGTAATCTGCAAGTGCTAGCAAGATGCATGTGTGCATTACTTTTGCCACAACTGTTTCAAAATCAAGAATTATGCCCACATCCACCTTTACAGGTTTAGTTTCATCTTCACCTCTTGTTGGCACTATACAGTGGCAAAAGCAAATAATGGAGACAAATATCATCAAACGAATCAGGAAATGGCATCTTGGATTTTGCATTTGGAGAACTCTGGTAAGTTGGGCAAGCAGTTTGTGCCTGTGCAACTAACCACCTTTCAAGGATGTCGGTACAGCTCTCTCAAATGGGTGGCTGTGGATATAAGGCTTCAGAATCAGGGAACTTCACACACACTTATATCTGTAAACAAACACTTATATCTGTAAACACCTTACGTACCTATAATAAGGCCAAACACCATAAATGTAGAAAGAAAAGTCAAAAAAAGTTTTCAAACAAGACAAACATGCTATACTGCAAGCTTGTAAGCTTCCTCCTCAGTTTGACCAAATCAATTGATTTTGGTTGAACTTTGGGTGGTACTCATTCCCCAATCCCCATTCATTTGATGCATAGCTGAGTATCTAGAGTGTATTGAACGGGCTCTCAATCTTAGTTGACAACTAGGAAGGAAAAATTAATTAGTAATGTGATACTTCTGGACTAGCTCAGTAACAAATCCTATGAATTACCCCATAAGTAGAAGAAATCCATTATCTATCAACTTATTTTCTGAGGCTACTTCTGCAATATATGATCTTGTCTTATTTTACGCGTTTTCAGTTTGGAGTCTTTAGTCTGGTCAGTAACTTGCTTGCACATTAAACAGCAAAAGACAGCCACTGCCCCGTAACTTGTATGGAAAACGCAGTTAGAAGTCGAAATCAGAATTATACATTGTTAATGCAAGAGGAAGCAGCTTGGGAAGTTGCCTATTATGTTGAAATGGACATATTACTGCTCTGAAGGGAGCCTTGGAGCAACGGTAGAATTGTCTCCGTGTTACCTATAGGTTACAGGTTCAAACCGTGAAAGCAGCCACTAATGCTTGCATTTCTACATCACACCCTTTCGAGTGCGGCCTTCTCCAGGACCCTACATGAACGCGGAATGCCTTGTGCACCGAGCTGTCCTTTATAATTTACGAGCCGTAGAAGCAGCTATTAATGCTTGCTTTAGAGTAGGCTGTCTATATCACTCCCCTAGAGTGCAGGCTTTCTCCGACCCTGCGTAAATACATGATACTTTGTGCACCGGACTGGACATATTACTGCTCTTCTTCCGTGCAATAGTGGTCCTAAAACCTTTCATTAAATGTGATCCATATCTATGGTGGTTGTCTGCTTTATGTGTTACTGACTATTCTACTTTTTGAACTTGTGGGTCAAATATTCTAGTCTTCTTCCCATTCATTTCGTCTACTTCGTCAATTCAACAGTCATCTGTTGTTCGAGTGCAAGAATTCAGTCCAGATTAATAAACACTATTAAGTCAAGCTGGGATAGTAATATTGCTCCTAACTTGGTTCTTCGCTGAACCTCCTGTGACCTCTATGTGAGTCTAATAATTGAAGCCAAAGAAAGGAAAAAAAAGAAGAAGAGAAGAGTCTTGGTCTATTCCTCTCTTGGATTGCTTCATAAACGGTAAAAATTCACTCGCATTCCATGGTTACACCATATTTATAGAAATTTTTCATGATTAAGTAATAAATTAAGATGATAAAGTGAATTAATAATTAACTATGTTTTGGTGATAAAAGTGCATATGAAAATATGTGTCATGTATCGATTGATTGATGTAAACATCGAATCCAATGTAGATAAGTTCTAACCGCTTTAAGCAGTGTACGTATTTGATTGCTATTATCCCCAACAAGCTCTCTGTAATTTCTTATGTTGAGCGTATGTATTATATCCAGTATATGAAAGGCAATGTTTCGAAATGTTTAGTTATAAATATTCTCGAGTATTAAAGTTTCTGATTCACATCACTACTTTTTTCTTATCTAGTTTTATCAAAAAGCGAGGGAAAGTATGTATAAAGCAATTTGAGACAAGTGGACATATTAGCAAAAATTTAACCTAATGTACTATTTTTCACTACACTAAATGAATAGTCTACGTATATTTTCCTTTTCAAATTACGCCTCTTCAATGCTTCTAATTTTCCATAGCATATACTATTAGACTTTAACAAAAAGAGAAAAAAAGAAAATTTTACGTAATTCTATTTATTTTTTCCTTGTCTTCTTATTTTCTTATTCCACTTAGAAGTCTGAAAAGCAATATGTTCGTCCATATGTTACTAATATAATGTAAACAACTATATCACAAAAGTGAAAATGCATTTTATTTGAAAAAAAAGAAAAGAAGATCTTTCAAATCTAGAATTTACATTCATTTGACTCAAAATGAAACTCAAAATGAAATAATATTTTGCTTTTAGGTTTAGCCGATATAAAATTCGTAAAAAGCATATGTAATAAGTAAAATCAGTCTTTTTTAATAATCATCTGAATTTGATATATACTGATACCGCTATTTCAAATTCGCACCTATCGCGTAGAGTCGATTAATGAAAAATATTTTTCACCAAGAGATTTTTTTTTTCCCAGAGTTTGAACTCGGATCCTCTAGTTAAGCGCTAGAAGACAGATAGAGATTAACGTATATTTTGTTTTAGTTTTTCATGCCTAAAATAAATGAAAAAGAATAACAAATTTAACATATAGGCATTTGATCAATATTTAATCGAAGTTGTTAAATATGTATTTAAATTTGAAATTGAAATAGTAAAGTTATCTTGGAAAAATAACACTGTATAGCCGCTGTAAAAATAATAGTCGAAAAAATATATAAATTTTGTATATTGTGTGTGTGTGTGTATATATATATATATATATTCTGTATGTTATATACAAAAATTATATAAATTTTATATACTTTCAAATGTAAATAGTTTCTGACGCGGGGTAAAAGTGATAATACGTCCAAGTATCTTTTAATGAACAAATGAGTTAATTCTAAAATATTATAGAACAGATTGCACATAACTCGCACCAGGGTTACTCTCTCCATCACCGTCAACTAACAGCGGGGAGGATCTGCTACTGTTTCTTCATCACTATCATTTTGGTCGATGCCCCAATTTACCCTCAGTTCCGCTTCCTACTTGACTGAATCTGCCGCCATGGAAGGGGATATCCACACATCTAACTGCAGAATTGTTAGATAATCTGACCCTTTAACGTTATTGATTAGGTTGTTCATGAACCAGTTCAACTTAGATTTTTCTGTTTTTTTCTTCTGCCTCAGATTCTGTATCATTTGTAGTTTAATATGTTTTTGAGTTGCAAACAACTTTTGAGCTAAAGTTGGCATCTTTTTCTCTGTTGATTTTACCCTAAAAGTTCCATTTGTTTCTCAGTTGGCAAATTCGTAATTTTGTTGGATTGTTCTAGTTACGCTTATGGCATCTTAAATTGGTCCGTAAGTATTGATAAGTGATGTTCTGTTCCTATTCCTCTGAAATCTTTCGTTTGCCCACCCGAAAACCTTGATGAAAATTGAAAACAGAGGCAGATGCTTCCTTATTTATTGGGTTTAACTTTCTGAACCCAGTAATTTTGACACGGAACATAAATATAAGTGGGAAAGTAGTAGAATTTCAACAAATATTGAATTACGAATCTATAATTACAACAGTGCAATGAATTCAATTGCAAGAACTTAAATGTTGAACCTACCATATCTAAATGCTGGAGCCGCCTCTTGATACAAATATTATGGCCAAGAGTGACAAAGTTATAATATAATGTGATTTAACTAACCCTAAAGCTAGGTCATATCTCTGTACAATCTCTTGCCTATTCAGGTGTGTTCATTATTATAGTAGCAGCTATATGTATCATCTCTCTTCAATTGTCTCTATAATAGTTTCATGAACTGGAGTTCCAGGTTCTGGTGTAGAAAATCCGTCATCTGCCGGGGATGCTCCTAGGCTGTCGGAAATTCTGATTTCTGGGCTTTGCGAAGCAAGATGGAGCAATATATTAGGGGAAGCTGCACTTGGTGCCAATAGTGTAGCCGTTTGGCTTTCATTGGATTCTGGCATTTCTGACTTAGAATTAGAGTTATCTTTCTCTTCATCAAACACTTTAGCTATTGTAGAAACCTTTTGCCATATTGAATCATCACTGGCTAAAATATCTCTATTCTGATACAGGAAGATGAGGAAGAATATGAGAAGAGCGGAACCAGCTGATACACCAGCTATGAGGAAAAGGCCCTTAAAACTATCTAGCGTGAGGCTGTCCGATGTTATAGCCATTCCATCTTTCTCTGGGCAATCTGTTTCATTCCCAAACCATTTCTGTATTATGTTATTCATAAACTCTCCCTCCATTACCTTTAGGACTGCTCTCGAGACGTCAGGTACCAATGGAGATCCTCTTGGAAATGCCTGCAAGAAGTCATGGGAAAAAAAATGATTAGATTGTTGAAACTACAATCCTGTCTAAAAAATGTAAACACATTCCAAAACACCACTGGAGTGCGAGAATCTTACGAATCCAAAGCCAGCAGCCTTGTAAGTCGGACCGACCATAATGTACTTCCTGCAGTACTTGTTGAGGAAGAGTCTGAGATAAGGTAGTTCATCAACAATTGCACCAACTCCTCCATTTTTACTTCCTCTTGAGAGAGCATCATTGTACTCTTCCAATGTGCTATAACTTTTAAACTTGGAGCTATCAAAATTCATGCGCTTCAAGACGTCTTTGACAAAGGAACCTTCTTGGTACCCGACATATTCTCCATTTGTTATGAGATCATTGAGGTTTGTTATAGTAGGTTGGAGCTGTTGCACTGTTAACATAGATGTTAAGTTGGCTGTATAACTTGATGTCAGCACCAACACCACAAAAACCCACACAATCATCACGAATCTTGTTAAGTTGCTTGTTACCCTCTCTCCTGCAGCAACCAGCCATATCATTTGTTGAGAAACAAGGAGAATGTAAAATTTTCCATACTTTAAGTAAGAGACTTACTGTGTGCAAAAACGAGAGTTGAGAAGGAAAACCAGAATATCATCCCAACTTGCTTGTGTTTGGGTCCTCGAAACTCTTTGTTTACACGATGCTCTAGTACCCAAACCACAAAACCAATGAAGACGAAGAATGCTCCAGTTGTTATCCAAAGTTCGGTCTTTAGAGGTTTCAAGAAAATCCAAGCATTCTTCCTCTCATCATCCCTTACGGGCACAACTGCAGAAATACCCGACTCCGTGAAAGGTAATGTGAAATCCACATATTTGGATCGGTTTGCTAAAATGGTCACATCACCTATAACTGCATCATATTCCTGGTTCAAGCAAACAATGTTTATTGCAGTAATTATGGTTCAAAAATCTGAAAGTAGATAAGGAAGTCCCAAGAAGGAGCATGTGAGTAACATATTCAACCAAAGACGTTAATTCAAACAAGGATTATATATTTACCTTGGAAGAGATCTTGTAAATAAGATCATCATAGTCTGGAAGAGTTTGAGTATCTGGTATTCGAAATGGAATAAGTTCGTAAAGGACAGCAAATGGCAAAGATTGGATGACCTCTTTGAAGACATCTGCACAGAAACCAGTTGCAGTTACTGCTTGTGTTTTTGAATCTATTTCCACTTTGATGAATTGCTCCAAACCTCCTTTGACAGGAACTCCAACCCTTAACTTCTTCCCACTTGTGGGCATCTCCCAGCCTTTCGGAACAATAGTAGATTCACCCGGCCAAATGATGGTACCTAGTTGCTTATTATTACTCTTAGCTGTTTTCCCATTCATAGTCAGTTTATATGAAATTCCATCACTCTCTGTCCAGAATCCAATGCTTCTCTCTCCTTTCCCAATTATGTTCACAATCTGATATGGGGATGGCTGCAATTCTCCATCAATGATACGGAAATCACCACTCAGTCCTCTTTTTAGGGATGTGTTTTGCAGAGTGACAATGAGCAAAGATCCCAATTCTGAGGTTCCAAGTGCATCTAAGTCCGATAAGTTCTCTTTAGTGTCTGGTTGCTTGACTTCTGAGATGGTAGTTGTGCCCACATTCTGTAATGCTTTTGCTAAGACGGTAATGCTATCATATGCCCATAGCCCGTAAACATTGAGTTCAACTTGGTCCATGTTTGGATACTCTTGACGAAATCTCTCCCTCCATCTCTTGGTGAAATTGTTAAGCTCGTTTGATCTTGGAAAGTAAGGCTTTACACCAAGAACACCTTGCATTGACTCAATCACTGAAGGATCTACCGAGTCTAGAAGACTCGTTAGCACATCCGTGATGATCCATGCATATCCACTGCTCATCATCCCAGCTTCTTTGGCCTTGAAGAAAAGGCGTGAGGCAAGAAATGATTGCAAGTGCACGATGAACACCCTCGTTTGCATTGTATTCAATTTGTATAGCTCCCTGAGGATTTGATCATCATTGGCTGAAGGAGAAATAACACTCCTATAGGAGATTAATGTGCTAATTTCCAGTAAAGCATCAGTCAAATGTGGAACTATCCCCGTTCCAAAGGGGCTATCCTCATAGATGATTACAACCTCCTTCCACTCATAGTTTTTAACAATTGCTGCTATGGCTTTAGTCTGGCTGGAAGAAGGAAGTGCTGCTCTGATGAAGTAGGGATTTTCCTTGACTGAAAGTGAAGGACTTGTTGCTGGAGAAATGACAGGAACCTTTACTTTGTTCCCTATGTCAATCACAAAATCAGTTTGTGTAGACATTTGTGGCCCAAATATAGCTTGTACTTGGACATCCTTTAGCAAGTATATGGCTGCACATACACAATTAGACTGTAAGATATTGTCTGAACATCCCTTTCAAAATAGGAAAACCAAAGTGAAAATAACAGTTTCTTAGAGAAAAAGACATTATCTTGTGCAAGTAGCCATAATAAAAGAGTATGTCTGACTTGTGAAGCAAAGAAAGTAAGATATGCTAGTTTAAAGCAGTAAATCACGAGCTCAATTCACCTGCGGATGCTGCTTCAACATCATCTTTCTTGGAATCCCTGAAGTGAGGGACTATCCTAATGGCACTGCGATTAGCGGCATGGTAATCTTCAAGAGCTAGCGAGATACATGTGTGCATTACTTTTGCCACATTTGTTTCCAGATCAAGAATTATACCCACGTCCACCTTCTTTATGGCATTAGTTTCATCTTGACCTCTTATTGGCATTATGTGGTAGCAAAAGTTAATGATAGAGATAAACTGAAGGAAAAGAATCAGGAAGGGGCGTCTTTGATTTTGCATCTGAAAAGCTCTGGTAAATATTCTAAGAGTTGGGCAACAAGCAGTTGGGGCTTTTTGAAAGTAACTACCTTTCAGAGATGTGTCTAAAGCTCTCTCAATTAGGAAGCTCTGGATATATAATCATACAATTCAACCAATAATTGCCTTCGTACCTATAACAACGTAGCATGAAAAGTCAAAAATAAAGCTTTCAAATAAGAGTCGTGAGAGGACTTTTAGCTAGCAAGATTCCTCCTTAATTTGACCAAATCAAATGTTGACTAAATTAACACACTTACAAAATTGATATTGGTTTGAACTTTACGTGGTACTCATTCCTTCAATCCACAATTACTTTTGTATTCATTTGATGCCGACTAACTAGAGGATATTGAATGGACTTTCCATATTTTGGCAAAGGCAGAGGGAGTTGACAAATTTAGCTCAGTCAAATCCTATGAAAAATTACCACAAGTAGAAGAGAACATTGTCTCTAGACTTAGATAAGGCTATTACTACTATATACCAAAATATTATTTTACGCGGTTTGAGTTCAGACTTGGTCAGTAGTAATTTGCTTGCACGACAAAAGTAGTGCATGGAATGGAATGATAATGCAGTTAGATGTTAGAAGTAGACTTGGTCTGTTGGGTTTTGAAGATGATTATGTATTTATGTAGGTGTCATTGGCACACCCTTATTGTTAATGTAAGAGTAATAGAAATATGACATTCTCCTGGCACCTACATTGCTAATTGTCTTTCTTATTTCATCGAGGATTTGCATTGCCGTTTATTATAAGAATATTACATAAACCTCTCATGTCGTTTCAAATATAACATATCATTATTTCATATCTTATGTAACAAAACTACCTCATTTTGAATTTCTTAACAAAGGATGCATTTGTTGAATTCTTTCATGCCACATAACTTTATTAAATCATATTTCCTTTATAAAATGACCAAAAACAATGGAAAAGAAAACCAAAATGAGAATAGAAATTTCTACTATCTTTTAAAACTTGTATTTCTCTTTAGTTCTCGACATTTTTGTTTGTGCGAATACTTTTTGTAGATATTGAATGAAATTTCATAGGATTATATGTGTGATTCACTAGATTATGATTATATCGTTTTGCAACACAAAGGAATAAAAAGCAAAACGATGACATATTTAACAATCTAATATCTTAGCCATGTTCGGTTAATTCCATGTATATACTAAATCAGAATATTATATAAATACTCTTTAATTAGTTTTGAAATTCTAACTACACACCTAAACTTTCCTGTACCCCTCAATAGTGATTGGAAGAATTTGTTGCGAAACCCTACCACGCAAAGAATAGGATACTGATAATCTAATTACAAATTCCTCTTGTGTTCGAACCCCTATTGAAAGAAGAAATAAAAGAGGATACATAATGAAAACTGAGCTAGTTTTTTTTATAAGGTAAAAAAAGTGATGCTAGTGAACATTGCGTTACATACTTTTGGTAAACAAGTTGTTGCGTGTCTTTTGGTACGATAAAAGTGTGGTACCTTTTATGAAAAATATTTTTCATAGAATGTAATTTTCTAGAAATTATTTGTGATATATATTTGGTTGATGATTTAAAAATATATTTTTCAAAAATAATAATATGAAATATTAATAATAATATCAATAAATTTCATGTCAATATTTCATCTTTTCTTTGCATGCTAACTGTCAGGGGCGGCTTTCCAGTCATGCCCCATGACCCCTTGGACGCGCCCCGTAGCGTCCTGGCAAGCCTCCCAACGCCCAGCGTCACGGTCGATCCCATGGTCTCGGCAGCTCCAAGTGACAAGCGCACAAGCGCCTCTGTCGCCCCACTAATAGTCAGCGCCAGTGCCCAGCCACAGGTAGATGCCCACAGCGCTGCGCGCGCGGGGACCCTGAGCCTAATGACAAAGTTGCAGCAGACGGACTTGTTTCTACTTAGTAGAAGACTAAGTCCTTTTCATTGTAAATATAGAATAGATTTACTTTATTTTCTTTTAGTATGTATTTACAGCTTTCTTAGGTCAACTCATGTAATTTTGGTTTTTTTTTAAGCATTATTAGGGGGGATCAAGCATTCAAACTTTCTAGCAAGCAAACAATTCTTAGAACTGGTGTCTCTCCCCCTCGACACTGCGTAGCTTTTCTGTAATAGCTTTCATTTATACAATCAAGCTTTCTTTCTCAATTTTCTCTACTGTTCTCAGTTGCTCACGACATTGGTTTTCTCGTACAGCACTGACAATTTAGTCTAGCGTACGGAGGGGACCTCAGTTGGTGGACAGCAATCGTACTGACATCGATTGCTTAGCCTTACGTTGCCCTTCCAAAGAACCTCAGGAAGGCGCCGCGTAATAGTTGGTATCAAAGCCTAGGCTCGACATCGGACGAGGGATAACATTGCTATTAACACCATTTCTGACCATGGTGAATCATCGGGATCGCATCGCGACCCTTGAGGAGACGGTTGACGCATTACGGCCCATCGTGAAAACTGTGCCTGACCTAAAGACCAGCCTAGTGCAAAGGTTGGACGACCTGGATTGCAGGATGCACCAGGCCGAAGTTGACATAGAAAACATCAGCCGCAACTCGGAAGGAGACCGCCAAACGGCAGCCATAGAGGCAGCCGAAATTTTTGGAAAATTTGAGGGCCTCCAGCAGGAGCGTGCTAAAGATTTAGCCCACAGGGCACAAGAGGCAGACAAGATGACTGCCATGCAACAAACCATAGACAACTTGACATGCCAGCTCAACGTTGTCAATGCTACTTTACAAGGCCTGCTTCGAGGAAGCGGGAACCAAACCGGGGGTGTTGTGAACTTCGCTCCCGCGATACAGAAATTGAAAATTCCTGAGCCAAAGCCATACAGTGGTGCTCGGAAAGCCAAAGAAGTGGAAAATTTCATCTTCGACATTGAGCAGTACTTCGATGCCGTGGGAGGCGTAGAAGAAGCTAAGAAGGTGGCAACTGCTGCCATGTATCTTCAAGGTGATGCTAAACTCTGGTGGCGGGTGAAATACGAAGCCATTTGGGCCGGTGAAGATACTCTCGACACATGGGCGGAACTAAAGGCTGTCATAAAAGTTCTTCCCCGAAAATGTTGAGTACAATGCAAGGAGGAAACTACGGGAGCTCCGCCAGACCAAGTCATTGCGGGACTACGTGCGAGAATTCTCTACACTCATGCTGAGCATACACGACATGGGGGACAAAGACAAACTCTTCACTTTCCTGGAAGGGTTGAAACCCTATGCCCGTATGGAACTTCAAAGACAAAGGGTAGACACATTACCTAAGGCAATCCAAGCAACGGAATGCCTTGGGGATTATCATGTGGAAGCTCGGAAGGATAGGCCTCAACAGCCTATCAAAGAAGGATACAAAGGGAGTCATCCGAGTACTGGTGGCCCAAGCAGAAGTGGAGGAGATCAGAGTGAAACCAAATCTAAGGCTCCCTCCTCAGGCAGTACTAGCACTGCATCTAACAACAACGATCGGAGGAGGAAACCCCCTTCCAGGTGTCGTCATTTTGGCAGACCACATTGGAATAACGAGTGCTCACATGCACAGATGAATGCCCATCAAGCTGTTGATGATGGGACGGATGACGAATCTGATGATGCGGACCAGACCGAGCCGGTAGGTGCCTTCAATGCAATTGTTGGCTCTGTTTCTGAAGCCTTAGCGGAGACCAGTGCTGGTATCCATAAGAAGAAGGATCCCTGCCCAATAAACAAGAAAGGGAAAAAGAAGGCGGATGAGAGGACCCCTCCTAAACAGGAGCGGACCTTAATGTTCATCGAGATGAAGGAAAATTCAACCTGCGGGTGGTGGTCATAGATGACTTCGAGTTGATAGTGGGGTTGGATGTCCTGAGGCAAGCCAACACCATGCCCGTGCCATATGCAGACATGCTACTTATGATGGGAACAAATGGGGCCAAGCCCTGCACCATCCCGTGCATTGCCCATGAAGATGGTCGTGGAAAATATCTCGGCCTAGCAGTTGAATAAGGGGGTCAAAAGACATGAACCTACATTCTTGGCTACTCTTTGCATTGAAGATATAGAACGCTCCTCGGGTCCTCTTCCTGCACCCGTGAAGGAGTTGTTACTGGAATTTGAAGATGTCATGGCACAAGACATGCCAAAGCGACTCCCGCCGAGGCGTACTGTGGACCATGAGATTGAGTTGGTATCGGGTGCGAAGCCACCTGCCCGGGCGCCATATAGAATGTCACAACCCGAACTCACCGAGCTTCGGAGACAATTGACGGAAATGCTAGACACAGGGATCATCGTACCCTCCAAGTTCCCATACGGATCCCCTGTGCTATTTCAAAAGAAACACGATGAGAGTTTACGACTATGTGTGGATTACCAGGCTCTAAACAAAATCACTGTGAAGAACAAGTACCCTATCCCACTCATGGTAGACTTGTTCGACAGATTGGGTGGTGTGACGGTGTTCACCAAAATAGACCTGAAGACAGGTTATTGGCAAGTTCGGATCGCAGAGGGCGACGAACACAAGACGACGTGCGTGACAAGATATGGGTCATACGACTTCCTGGTGATGCCATTCGGCTTGACTAATGCACCAGCCACATTTTGCACCCTGATGAACCAAGTCTTTCGGGAATATATTGATGAATTCGTGGTGGTCTACTTGGACGACATTGTCGTATATAGCCAGACATTGGAGGAACATCTAGAGCATTTACGGAAGGTCCTGTCACGATTGCGGGAGCATGAATTATGTGAGAAGCTATCCAAATGATCATTTGCTCAAAAACAGATCGACTTCCTGGGGCATGTCATTGAGGAAGGACGGATAAAGATGGACCGGCAGAAGATTCAGGCTATCACAGACTGGCCGGCGCCTGAGGATGTTCACGCCTTGAGGGCGTTCCTTGGCCTATGCAACTTCTATCGCTATTTTGTGAAGAATTACTCTCTCATTGCAGTACCGCTAACAAAACTTCTCAAGAAGATCACGTCTTGGGATTGGGGACCCAAGCGAGCGGAGGCCTTCAACGCCTTGAAAGCGGCTATGTCTAGTAGCCCCGTCTTGGCACTCCCTGATTTGGCCAAGCCATTTGAGGTACAAACGGATGCCTCCGATTATGCACTTGGTGGAGTCTTGCTACAAGATGGGCACCCTGTAGCATATGAGAGCCGGAAGCCGAAGGATGCAGAGCGGCGCTATGCCACCCACGAGAAGGAATTATTGGCTGTCGTCCGTTGCTTACGCCTTTGGAGACATTATCTGCTGGGAACCCCGTTCGTGGTCAAGATAGACAATACAGCTGTTAGCCATTTCCTGACTCAACCGAAGCTAAATGGTCGACAGGCCAGGTGGTAGGAACTTCTAGCGGAATTTCACTTCAACTTGGAGTACCGCAGTGGGAAGACTAATCAAGTTGCTGATGCACTCAGTCGGAGAGCTGATCTAGCCTCAATGTGCATACTCGCACCCTAAGGGGGAGCGAAATAGCCACCACCATAAAAGACCAGATACAGGGTCTACTCATCAAGGATCCGGCTGCACAGTATTTGGTTAATTTGGTAGACCAAGGCAAGACTCGCCAGTTCTACACAGAAGATGGTTTCTTGAAAGTTAAAGGAAACCGACTTTATGTCCCCAAAGGAGGAGATCTGCGAAGGACCCTTTTGGCGGAATGCCACGACAGTTTGTGGGCCGGTCATCCTGGTGAAGAACGCACCATGGCGTTACTTCGCCGTGCATATTATTGGCCTCAAATGGCCGATGATGTTGCTCAGTATGTGAAGACTTGTCTAGTATGCCAGAAGGACAAGTCGGACCGTCTGACACAAGCAGGACTCTTGGAACCACTGGCTGTCCCAAAGAGACCTTGGGAAAGTGTTTCTCTGGATTTCATCACCAGCTTGCCCAAGGTCGGGGATCTCACAACTATCTTGGTTGTGGTGGATCAATTTTTCAAGTATGCTACCTTTATAGCAGCCCCACAGTATATATCAGCAGAAGATACAGCTCGACTGTTCTTCTCTCATGTCGTCAAATATTGGGGCCTGCCCAAAGACATTGTTAGTGATCGCGACTCGCGCTTCACTAGCAACTTTTGGACTCAACTCTTTAAGTGCCTTGGGTCAAAACTAAGCCACAGTTCAAGTTTTCATCCGCAATCTGATGGCCAGACGGAGCGGTTCAATGGCATGCTGGAGGAATATCTCCGCCACTTTGTAACTGGATCGCAGAAGAACTGGGTGAAGCTTTTGGATGCTGCTCAACTGTGTTTCAATTCACAAAAGAGCTCTAGTACCAACAAGAGAGCTTTTGAAATTGTTATCGGACCGCAACCGCTACTCCCACACACTGTGAATGCTCCAAACATAGCAAAATCTCCTCGAGCCGCTAGCTTCTCAAGAGAATGGAAGCGAAATTTGGAGATAGTGCGGAGCTATCTCGTCAAAGCCCAAAAGCGGATGAAGAGGCATGCTGATCAAAATCGTCGCTTTGTTGAATATCAAGTAGGAGACAAAGTGATGGTCAAAATTCCAAAGCGGTACTTATTCGCAGGAGTCCATGACCCTCGCCTGTTGCAAAAATATATTGGACCCTTATCTATTGAAAGGCGCATTGGGAAAGTTGCACACCCGGTGGATACCCCAGCTTGGTGGAAAATTCATCCTGTCTTCCATGTCAGTCTCCTGAAACTTTTTTAGGAAGTTACGGAGGATCCCTCATGGAGCCAAATCACAATACCCAGTATTCGAGGCCCCAATTCAACCGAGAAAAGGTGTGTTGAAGCTATTCTTGATGATAGAGTGATTCATGCCTCCAGGAAAGATCACCAACAGTTCTTGGTGAAATGGCAGGGACGTGATGCAGAGGAGAATACTTGGGAGAGGGGGACAAACCTCAAAGCCTACAAGAGCCTAATTGATGATTACTTTGCAAGTAAGGCGCCGAGGACGTCGCCAACTCAGGTGGGGTAGAATGTCATGGGCGGCTTTCCAGCCATGTCCCATGACCCCTTGGACGCGCCCCGTGGCGTCCTGGCAAACCTCCTAACGCCAAGCGCCATGGTCGCCCCCGTGGTCTCGGCAGCTCCAAGTGACAAGCGCGCAAGCGCCTCTGTCGCCCCACTGATAGCCAGCGCCAGTGCCCAGTCACAGGCAGATGCCCACAGCGCCGCGCGCGCAGACAACACCGCGCGCGGACCTTGAGCCTAATGACAAAGTTGCTGCAGACGGACTTGTTTCTACTTTGTAGAAGACTAAGTCCTTTTCATTGTAAATATAGAATAGATTTACTTTATTTTCTTTTAGTATGCATTTACAGCTTTCTTAGGTCAACTCATGTAACTTTGCTTTATTGTTTTAAGCATTATTAGGGAGGGGATCAAGCATTCAAAACTTTCTAGCAAGCAAGTATTTCTCTGTACTGGTGTCTCTCCCTCTCGACCCCGCGTAACTTTCTGTAATAGCTTTTCATTTATACAAGCAAGCTCTTTTTCTCAATTCTCTCTACTGTTCTCAATTGCTCACGTTATTGGTTTTCCCGTACGGCACTGACAATCTAGTCTAGCGTACGGAGGGGACCTCAGTTGGTGGACAACAATCGTACTGACATTGATTGCTTAGCCTTACGTTGCCTACCAAAGAACCTCAGGAAGGCGCCGCGTAATATTACTCATTCAGAAGGCTAAGTCAAAAAGAGATTTAAAGCGGACTTTTAAGCCAATTCAATTATGCAATTCAATTGCATAAAGTTCATTTTCCTTTGCGGTATCAATTTTCTAATTCCAACAAATTAATTTTAATTATTTTATATTTGGAAATATTTAAACTCTAATGTATTTTGGACAAGAAGATTGTCCCTCCGCTACCGTGAACTAACAGCGCATGGATCTCCTACTTTCTTCCACAATTTTAAAAATAACATAATCTGATCCGTTTTTTACGTCATTAATTAAGTTGTTGATGAACCGGGTCAAACTTGGAAATTTCTGTCCTTTTCTTCTGCGTCAGATTCTGTATCATTTGTAGTCTACTATGCTTCTGAGGAGCAAACAACTTATGAGCCAGAATCTTTATTTTTATGGATTTTAATCATTAACTAATAGGGTATTCTAGTGACATGAGCATCCTTTTCTCTGTGGATTTTCCTCTAAAAGTTCCATTTGTTTCTCAGTTGGAGGTGGGCTCTTTACACATATGAAATGGAGGACCGCAAATTTGTAAATTTTGTTGGATTGTTTTTCTTTATGTTTTATGGCATCTTAAATTGGGCTGTAAGGATTGATAAGTGATATTCTGATTCTATTCCTCGGAAATCTTTCTTTTTCAACCTGAAACCTTGAACCCAATAATTTCGACACATAAATATAAGTAAATATTAAATTCTGAAATAAATTCAATGGTAAGAACTTAAAGATTGGACAAACCAAATCTAAATTCTAGAGCCGCCTCTTGATGCAAATATTATGGCTAAGAGCGACAAAGTTATAATGTAATCTGGTTTAATTATATTAAAGCTAGCTCATCAGTCATCTCTGTACAATCTCTTGTAGGACCCTATTCAAGTGTGTTCATAATTGTAGTAGCAGTTACATGTACTATCGCTCATTTGCCTCTGTAATGGTTTCATGAGCTGGAGTCCCTGGTTCTGATGTAGTGAATTCTTCATGTGCAGGGGATGCGCCTAGGCCGTCAGAAATTCTGATTTCTGGGATTTGCGTGGCAAGATTGGGCAATATATCAGGGTAAGCTGCAGTTGCTGAGAACTGTGTAGCTGTTTGGCTTTCATTCGCTTCATGCTTTTCTGACTTAGCATTAGAGTTATCTTTCGCTTCGTCAAAGACTTTTGCTAGTGCAGAAAGCTTTTGCCATATAGAATCATCAGTGGCTAAGATTTCTCTGTTCTGATGAAGGAAGATGAGTAAGAATGTGAGAAGAGCGGAGCCTGCTGATACACCAGCTATGAGGAAAAGGCCCTTAAAACTATCTAGCGTGAGGCTATCAGATGTTATAGCCATTCCATCTTTCTCTGGGCAATCTGTTTCATTCCCAAACCATTTTTGAATTATGTTATTCATAAACTCTCCCTCCATCACATTCAAGACTGCTCTTGAGACGTCAGGTACCATAGGAGATCCTTTTGGAAATACCTGCAAGAAATTGTGGACAAAAAATTGGATCAGATTGAGTAAACTACAAACCATTCTAAACAAATATAAACACGTCCCAAAACATCACTGGAGTGTGAGAATCTTACGAATCCAAATCCCGCAGTTTTATAAGTGGGACCAACCATAATATACTTCCTGCAGTACGCGTTGAGGAGGAGTCTGAGATAAGGTAGTTCATCAACAATTGCACCAACTCCTCCATTTTTGCTTCCTCTTGAGAGGGCATCATCGTACTCTTCCAATGTGCTATAACTTCTAAACTTGGAGCTCTCAAATTTCATGCGCTTCAAGACGTCTTCAACAAAGGAACCTTTTTGGTACCCAACATATTCTCCATTCTTGATGAGATCATTGAGGTCTGTTATAGAAGGTTGGAGCTGTTGCAGCGTTAACATAGATGTTAAACTGGCGGTATAACTTGATGTCAGCACGAGAACCACGAAAACCCACACAATCACCACAAATCTTGCTAAGTTGCTTGTTACCTTCTCTTCTGCAACCAGCCATATATATGATTGTTGAGAAACAAGGAGAATTAATGTAAAGCTTTCAAATATACTTTGCTTTGAGTTAGAGACTTACTGTGAGCAAAAACGAGAGTGGAAAAGGAAAACCAGAATATCAGTCCAACTTGCTTGCGTTTGGGTCCTCGAAACTCTTTGTTTACACGATGTTCAAGTACCCAAACCACAAAACCAATGAAGACAAAGAATGCTCCAGTTGTTATCCAAAGTTCGCTCTTTAGAGGTTTCAAGAAAATCCATGCATTCTTCCTCTCATCATCCCTTACAGGCACAACAGCTGAAATACCCGATTCTGTAAAAGGTAATGTGAAATCCACATAGTTGGAACGGTTTGCTAAAATAGTCACATCACCTACAACTGCATCATATTCCTGGTTCAAGCAAACAATGTTATTGCAGTATTTATTGTTGGCAAAAGCAGAAAGTAGATAAGAAAGTCTCAAAAAGGATCATATAAATAAGGGATATAGCTAAAGAGGTCAATTCAAACAAGGATTACATATTACCTGAGAAAGGATCTTGTAAACAAGATCATCATAGTCTTGAGAAGTGGGGCTATGTGCTATTGGAAATGGAATAAATTCGTAAGTGACAGCATATGGCATAGATTGCATGACTTCTTTGAACACATCTGCACAGAAACCAGTTGCACTAACTGCTTGTGTTTTTGAATCTATTTCCACTTTAATATATTGCTCCAGCCCTCCTTTTACAGGAACTCCAACCCTTAACTTCTTCCCGCTTGTGGGTATTTCCCAGCCTCTAGGAAAAATAGTAGATCCACCGGGCCAAATGATGGTCCCTAGTTCTTTATTATTACTCTTAGCTGTTTCCCCATTCATCTTCAGTTTATACGAAATTCCGTCCTTCTCTGTCCAGAATCCAACGCATATCTCTCCTTTCCCCATTATATTAACAATTTGATATGGGGAAGTCTGCAACTCTCGATCAATTATACGGAAATCACCACTTAATCCTGTTTTTAGCGTTATGTTTTGCATAGAGTCAATGAGCAGAAATCCAAATTCTGAGGTTCCAAGTTCATCTAAGTCCGTTAAGTTCTCTCTCGTGTTTGGTTTCTTGAATTTGGGGATAGCAGTAGTGCCCACTTTCTCTACTGCTTTTGCTAATGCTGTGATGCTATCATATGCCCATAGCCCAAAAACATAGGGTTCTACAGTATCCATGTCTGTATACTCTTGATGGAATCTCTTTCTCCATCTCTTGGTGAAAGTGTTAAGCTCATTTGATCTTGGAACATAAGGCTTTACACCAAGAACACCTTGCATTGATGACTCAATCACTGAAGGATCTACCGAGTCCAGAACACTTGTTAGCACATCTGTGATGATCCATACATATCCATTGCTCATCATCCCGGCTTCTTTGGCCTTAAGAAAAAGGCGCGAGGCGAGGGATGGTAGCAAGTGCACGACGAAGACCCTGCTCTGCATTGTGTTCATTTTGTGTAGCTCCCTGAGAATTTGATCATCATTGACTGAAGGAGAAATAACACTTCTATAGGAGACTAAAGTGCTGGTTTCCAGTAAGGCATCAGTCAAATATGGAACTATCCCAGTTCCATAGGAGCTATCCTCATAGATGATTACAACCTCCCTCCAATCATAGTTTTTAACAATTGCTGCAATGGCTTTAGTCTGGCTGGAAGAAGGAAGTGCTGCTCTGATGAAGTAGGGATTTTCCTTGACTGAAAGTGAAGGACTTGTAGCTGGAGAAATAATAGGAACCTTTACTCTGTTCCCTATGTCAATCACAAAATCAGTTTGCGTAGACATTTGTGGCCCAAAGATAGCATGTACTTGGACATCCTTTAGCAAGTATATGGCTGCACATACACAATCAGACTATAAAAATTCGTCTTAACATCCTTTTCAAAATAGGAAAACCAAAGGGAAATCAGAAAATTTTGGACAAATTAAAGGAGAATATTTTGTGCAAATATGGCATGAATGTATCAAAGAGAGCAAGAAATTCTTGGTTTAACAGAATATATCATGAAGCTAGATTTACCAGCGGATGCTGCTTCAACATCATCTTTCTTGGAATCCCTGAAGTGGGGGACTATTCGAGTGGAACTGCGATTAGCGGCATGGTAATCTTCAAGAGCTAGCAGGATACATGTGTGCATTACTTTTGCCAGAGTTGTTTCCATATCGAGAATTATGCCTACATCCACAAGCTTTACAGCACTAGTTTCATCTTCACCACTTATTGGCATTATGTATTGGCAAAAGCTAATGATGGAGATAAGTTGAATCAAAAGAAATAGGAAGTGACAACTTGGATTTTGCATTTCGAAATATCTGTAAGTCCCAGAGTTGGGAAACCAGCTGTGCTTATGCAAGCAACCACTTTTCAAAGATGTCTAAAGCTCTCTCAAAAAGGGTTGCTCTGAATATATGGCTTCAGGATCAGGGAAGTTCATACACTTCGACCGGTAAATATAATAACATCAAATCCCATAAACGTAGAAAGAAAAGTCAAAGATAAATTAATGTTTTCGAAGAAGACTTGAGTGAGGATTTTTCAGACATTCTACACCACAAGCAAGTGTGGTTTCTCCTCAATTTGACCAAATCAAAAACTGACTAAATAAACACACTGACAAAATTGGTTTGGTTGAACTTTGTATGGTTCTTATTCCCTAATCCCATATTCTTTTGTATTCATCTGATGCCAACTATCTAGAGGATAGTGCAAAAGACAGAGTTGTTTCGAGCTAGCTCAGTTGCAGATTCGACGAGTTACCCCATAAGTAGAAGGAATCATCGTGTCTTATTTGTAATCTTCTAAGGTGACTACTGTACCTATATTTAAGGTGTGTTTGGTACGAAGGAAAATATTTTTGCAGAATAAGTTTTTCAACTATCTTATGTTTGGTTGCCTTAAATATTTTGTAAAATATTTTCATTGTGAACTCATTTTACTCAAATTGAAGGAAGATCTTCCCTACAAAAATGAACCAAAACATATCTTCAAATTTTCCTCTTTCAACCTTTTCCACCTCACCGCACCCTCACTCCCAATTCACACCCTTGTCAACCCAGCACCCAAAGTTCCGACCTCACCCCAACCGCACACCCCAGCTCACCATCCAACACCCCTCCCTGGCAAACCTCCTCTTCCCCAACCAACTCCCAGCCCCCAACACTTCACCCACTCCTCTCCAAGCCCCTTCCATTGCCCCCCGCATACCTATCGCCCCACTCCTTCCCCTGTACTCACCATTTCGTTTTTCATAGTGTTGCTGAGAGTATATATCTTTTAAAAAAGAAAAAAATTGCTAACTAATTAAACACCAAAAAATAAATAAGAAAATCATTTATTTTATGAAAATCTTTTCTAAAAATTTTTTTTCCGTGAAAAATATTTCCCTTCGTGTACCTAACATACCCTTAGTGTCTTCTACACGGTTTCAGTTTGGACTTGGTCAGTAGTAACTTGCTTGCACACAAAACAACCAAATACATAGCGTCATGCATGGAATGGTATGATGATGCAGTTAGATGTCAGAAGTAAACTTGGTTCCCTGGGTTTTGGAGATGATTATGTAGAGTTCAATGCATTTATTGAATTCTTTCATGCCGCATAACTTTATTAAATCATATTTCCTTTATAAAATGACCAAAAACAATGGAAAAGAAAACCAAAATGAGAATAGAAATTTCTACTATCTTTTAAAACTTGTATTTCTCTTTAGTTCTCGACATTTTTGTTTTTGCGAATACTTTTTGTAGATATTGAATGAAATTTCATAGGATTATATGTGTGATTCACTAGATTATGATTATATCGTTTTGCAACACAAAGGAATAAAAAGCAAAACGATGACATATTTAACAATCTAATATCTTAGCCATGTTCGGTTAATTCCATGTATATACTAAATCAGAATATTATATAAATACTCTTTAATTTGTTTTGAAATTCTAACTACACACCTAAACTTTCCTGTACCCCTCAATAGTGATTGGAAGAATTTGTTGCGAAAGCCTACCACGCAAAGAATAGGATACTGATAATCTAATTACAAATTCCTCGTGTTCGAACCCCTATTGAAAGAAGAAATAAAAGAGGATACATAATGAAAACTGAGCTAGTTTTTTTTATAAGGTAAAAAAAGTGATGCTAGTGAACATTGCGTTACATACTTTTGGTAAACAAGCTGTTGCGTGTCTTTTGGTACGATAAAAGTGTGGTACCTTTTATGAAAAATATTTTTCATAGAATGTAATTTTCTAGAAATTATTTGTGATATATATTTGGTTGATGATTTAAAAATATATTTTTCAAAAATAATAATATGAAATATTAATAATAATATCAATAAACTTCATGTCAATATTTCATCTTTTCTTTGCATGCTAACTCATTCAGAAGGCTAAGTCAAAAAGAGATTTAAAGCGGACTTTTAAGCCAATTCAATTATGCAATTCAATTGTATGAAGTTCATTTTCCTTTGCGGTATCAATTTTCTAATTCCAACAAATTAATTTTAATTATTTTATATTTGGAAATATTTAAACTCTAATGTATTTTGGACAAGAAGATTGTCCCTCCGCTACCGTGAACTAACAGCGCATGGATCTCCTACTTTCTTCCACAATTTTAAAAATAACATAATCTGATCCGTTTTTTACGTCATTAATTAAGTTGTTGATGAACCGGGTCAAACTTGGAAATTTCTGTCCTTTTCTTCTGCGTCAGATTCTGTATCATTTGTAGTCTACTATGCTTCGGAATGTGCTGAAGTGAACATATTACTGCTTATATGTGTTACAATTCCTAAATTGTAGAGGAGGTACGTGTAATTCTTGACTATTCAACTTTCGAGCTTGTGGGTAAACTTTTCAAGTCTTCTTCCCATTCGATTCCTCTGCTTCTGTCAATTCAACAGTCTTGGATTGCAAGCCAGATTTAAAAGAACACCAAAGTCAAGAGCTGGGATTAGAGTACTGGATTGTTCTTCTCTGAATCTCCTCTGCCTATCCGTTAGTCCAGTATTTGGAGCAAAAGAACCGCAAAAAGAAAAACAAAAGAGCACACGGTCTTTGGTCTATGATCCTCCCTTTGAATGGTGTCTATCAGTGTATTTTATTGCTATTTTTCCCACCACCAAGAGTTGAAGGAAATCCCTTTCTCGGCTTTGCCCTTTTTCCCATTAGCTCTCTGTAATTACTATCTTTTTCGACCCTACTTCTAAGAAAAAATAGAGGAGAAAAAAACACGTATCTGAGTTTTTTTCATATCAGTACTAGAAATCAGATCAAAAGCGACCGAAAAAAGCGACCAACGTTGGTCTCAATTTGTCCAAAAGCGACCAAAAAGTGACCGAACCGGCCTGGTCAGTATTCAGGTGGTCACAAACAAATTGCGACCAAAGTTGGTCGTAAATTTGCGACCAACTTTGGTCTCTATCACAAAAGGACCAAACATTCCGGAAAAACATGTAGAGACCGACTTTGGTCGCAAATTAGCGACCAACGTTGGTCGCTATACGTTTTTTTAATTAATATAATCTGGGATATTGCGACCAACGTTGGTTGCTAAAGTAATTAATTTTTTTTTTAATTTTAAATATGCGACCAACGTTTGTCGCAAATTTGCAGAACAGAAAATTTAATTTAAGATTTACGACCAACGTTGGTCGCTAACTATTAATATTTTTTTAAAATTTTCTGATTAGCGACCAACGTTTGTCGCTATACTCCCAGATTTTAAAAATCTGGGTAATATAGCGACCAACCTTGGTCGCTAATCAGAAAATTAAATATTTTTTTTAAAGATTAGCGACCAAGACCAAGTAGCGACCAACGTTGGTCGCTAATTTGCAGATTTTTTTTTTCAGTGAATAGCGACCAACTTGAGACCAACGTTGGTCGCTTTTTTTTGGTTCATTTTTTTCCGAAATAGCCTGTTTTGGCAGCTACACCACCTGCCCAGCTTACCAAAATCCTAAATAGGTATTTTATGCCATAAACAACAACAACAACGACAACAACAAACAACAAACAACAACAACGACAACAACAACACAATAAATAACAGCAGCATTAAACAACAACAACAACAACATTAAAGAATAACAAAGTATAAAGTTCAATAGAACTTATACATTAGTTAAATGTTATTACAATTCAACGATTATTAATGTCTACATCATGAGTGTCATCGTCCGATGAAGTGTCATCACCAAGATGTTGTGGATAAGGGTGTTGTTGTATAGGACCGGAGGGACGATAACGGGGATGACGGGAGGAAGTAGCATGGGGAGGGCGAGCCTCTGGCGATGATTCACGAGACCGGGGAATCGGAAAAGCGCCAGAAGCCAAGAGAGATTTGAGCTGCTCTTGTATGGCAACATACTGAGCATCTCTAACCCTCTCTCTTTCCTTGGCGGCTTCTAGCTCGGCTGTGAGCTTTGCCAAATTCTTCCGCATAGAGGAGAGGCACTCCCCATCAAGTTGCTCCGCTTGCGCAGAAGTGTCTATTCCTTACATTCCACACTTATAGAGGTGGAATTTCTTAGCGGGAAGCCCGTATACCTTCCCCCATTTTGGACCGCCAGCAGCCTGCGTCCATAGTCTTTCAGCATCCTCGTCCGACGGTTAGATTGGGTCGCCCGATGAAGATGGTGGCTGGCTGCATACGAATTCTTCAACCTCAGCTGTGAAGCGACTCTATAAGAAAAATTACATTGAATTAGTATTCAAAAGTTATATAAAAGTAAATCAAAGTACTTAATGAAAATTGAAAACTTACATGTACAGCCGAGGCTCGGTCCTCGACCCACCTTTCTTCATCCGAATCTTTCTTCTTCTTGAAAATATGAGTCTCCTTGAATAACTCATCTTGCCTCATCGGACGGCCCAACTTCTTCTCCTGAAAAGTCATAAATTTTAGTTAATAAACAGACGTTGAAAATTAAAATTAAATTAAGCAATTACGTACCATTTTCCTTTTTTATTGTACCGAGGCTGATCGCACCTCCAGTGTGCAGGGAGCCTCCCTTCTCAGAAGCACGAGCTTTCTTTTCTTGCTCGCTCTTCTTTAAGAAATCTGCGGTTAGCCATTGCCTTTGCAGATCATCCTATAGACGATCAAGCAACCAGGAGGGCTTCTGGTTCGACTTTCTAGTGTTGGAAAAGCAATGTGACAACCGCTTGCGAGCCTTGAGATGGAAGTTAGCAGCTACATCCGCACTATAGCGGTGTTCCCATATACACTTGCTCTGTATTTCAGAATTTAAGTATTTAGATGAAAATATCATAAATATAAATAATTGTACTGCTTAAAAGAACATTTATACCTTAAATTCATTGAAAATTGCCTCCTTAAGCGAGAATGAGAAATCACTCCAAGTCGCATAAGGGCCATCATATAGCTTTCTAGTGGCTTGGGTGATTATCCTTGTAGTAACATTACTAGGGATGAACCTTTAATGTAAAAAAAAAAAGACACATTAATATCTTAGTAAAACCGTACAAAATAATAAACGTTAAAAATAACAAATAACTCTTACCTGTCACCCTCAGGGACTATGATGATCCTGCCATACTGATCACGACGCACCTCCTCCTCATCATCACCATCACTGTCCGAACCATGTACATCAGAGGCATGTGTGGAAGGTGTAGGGGAGTCAGAGCTAGAGTCTCGCAGGTGAAGGCCTGTAATAGATGGAGTCCCAGATGAAGATGGCTGCGAGCCCTGCAACGCAGCTGTATGGGCCGCAATGAGACGTGTCACTGATTGCTGCGACCCGAGTGGCTGCGACCCGAGTGGCAGCAACCCCGATGGCTGCGGCGCTGATGACTGTGATCCATGTGGATGTGACACGGACCGATTCGGTCCATGCGATGCAGATGGCTGAGATCCACGTGGATGTGTGGTAGTTGGACTGTATGTCGGACGTACAATCCTAGGGCCCTGTGATGAAAGACCTGGTGTCTGCACGAAGGTGTAGGGCTGGTGATGTTGTGGTAGCTCAGAATAGCCCCGGGGTGGAGGAAAAAACGTAGGCATAGGCAACTCTGGAATGGCAGGACAAGTTGGAGTATAATCTTCTACCCTCCTCTTTTGTTTCCTAGCCTTTTATCGACCCCGAGAACTACTAGAATCATCGTTTCCTTGACCTTTGCCTGTCATCTGCATAATATAATACATATTTAGATTGAAAGATATAAAAAAATATACAGCTATAAACGAGAGTTGTTAAAGAAACCAACTGTTTAAAGCTCATCGTCGTATAGTTCCTCGTCCGAGAATTCTTCTTCCTCGGTAGTTTGAGCTTCATCAGTTGATACTTCTTCCTCGTTTTCTGTAATTCTTACTTCGAAAATATCAACTTCTTCCTGTATGTGTTCACGACGTTCCAAATCATTTTCTAAAACTTCGTCCACTATTTGGTCAACAGTGGAGATATCGTTTTGATATGCAACATCTAACACATTTTCAACTTCCACCCTACCCACAGGCTTGATTTTTATAACAACCCACCAATTAGACTTATTCCGCCGCAATGGATAAGGAGCATAATACACTTGCCTAACATTATGTGCAATTATGAAAGGATCATAGCGATCATACTCCCTCTTATGATTAACCTCAATTAAGTTGTACTGATTGTGGACTCTAGTACCTCTTGTTGGGTGTGGGTCAAACCACTTAATCTAAAGAGGATCAATTTCTTTTATGGCCAACCTGAATATTCTAGTTCAATTATTTTTTTGATCACACCATAGTAATCAATATCTCCATCTTAGTTGCCATTAGCACCTTGAACCCACACCCCACTGTTGTTGCTATTTTTATTTTTTGAGCAATCCTCGGTATGAACTTATATCCATTCACAACGTACTTAGACATTGTTCTGACCTTAACCCCAGGTCCCCAAGATATATCTTTCAAAAATTGGTTTACACCATTATTT
>MCJB01000781.1:332500-346015 GCA_002018475.1 Nicotiana obtusifolia | reverse complement strand
ATACTTACTTGAGAAATGGTACGACTTCGGGACAATTTAGCAACACGTGAAGTGTAGCTGACTTGAACTCCACATCGCTCAAACTCCTCTTTCTAACATCTTTAGAACATCGGCCTGGTTGATTGAATATGGACATAGGCGGATATGACGGATCATTCATAAGGTCGACTGTATGCCTGTTGGGCCTATTCCTAGCACATGCCACATTACTCTCAAAATAATAAGAGCAAAAATGGGCAGTCTCCTTTGCAAGATATGCTTCGCATATAGATCCTTCAACCCTGTTCCTCTGCTAACAAATTGTTTGTATTTGCCGATTGTCCTATCATAATTTCAAGTTAGCCAAGAACATTAAAATAAAACAGAAAATTACATCAAACATATAATATTACCTCTCAAATGGATACATCCATCTGCATTGAACGGGCCCTCCAAGTCGTGCCTCGTGTACAAGGTGGATTGGAAGATGTTCCATCACATTAAAAAACCCACATGGAAATATCCTTTCCAGCTTAGAAGAGGTGACACGAATGTTCTGGTCCATCTGCAGTAGGTTTTCTTCCCTTAACGTGGAAGAACACATGTCTTTGAAGAACAAACTAATCTCTGTGATGGGTTTCCAGATTCTTTCAGGCAAACCACTAAATGCAATAGGCAGTAAGGTCTCCATGAAGACATGACAGTCATGACTTTTCAAAAGACTCAACTTCCCCGCCTCCATATCAACTTTTTGCCCAAAATTCGAACCATAACCCTCAGGCATCTTCAGTTTCACTACCCAATCACAAATTTGCCGTCGTTCATCCAAAGTGAATGTGTAACTTGCTTTGGGTTTGAACACCTTACCATTGTGTGCTGTTTGCAAGTGTAGTTCAGGCCGCCTGCAATATTCTTGCAAGTCCATTCTAGCCTTTGCATTATCCTTGGTCTTACCTTTAACATCCATCACTTTGTTGAACAGATTATCAAAATAGTTCTTCTCAATGTGCATGATATCAAGATTGTGACGGAGAAGATTATCCTTCCAATAAGGTAGATCCCAAAATATACTCCTTTTCACCCAATTTGAGTAACACCGTATCCTGGGAATCTATAAGGTGGAGCTTCAGTAACTTTACTGAAGCTCTGGACCCTCTCCCAAATTTCCTCTCCTGAAAGTATCGGAGGTGGAAAATCACATTCAAGTTTATTCTTTCTGAATGCATTTTTCATCCTTCTAAACTCATGATCAGGAGGCAAAAACTGACGAGACAATCAAACCATGATTGCTTTCTGCCATATTTCAAAGTGAATGCTTTACTATTTTCCATGTAGTATGGACAAGCTAGCTTCCCAACAGTCATCCATCCAGACAACATTCCATACGCAGGAAAATCATTAATTGTCCACATTAAATTGGCACGTAAATTGAAATTCTGTTTGGTTGATACGTCATATGTTTCAACACCATCATACCACAATTGTTTTAGCTCATCAATCAATGGTTGCAAATATACATCAATTAAGCTTTTTGGATTACGTGGACCAGGGATAATACAGTTCTAGAATATGTATGGACTAGTCATGCACAACTCCGGTGGTAGATTATATGGTGTAACAAAGATAGGCCAACATGAATAAGATGTTGCAGAAACAGAAAATGGGGTGAAGCCATCAGCACACAAACCCAACCGAACATTCCTCGGTTCACTAGCATAATCCGGATACGTCCTATCAAAGTGCTTCCAAGCTTCTCCATCAGAAGGATGACACATAACACCGGGTGGTCTTCTATTTTCAAAGTGCCATCTCATATGAGGAGCAGAGCTCATCGACGCATATAACCTCTTTAACCTAGGTATAAGAGGTAAATAATGCATCGACTTCATAGCGACCATCTTCCCGCTGGAAAGCCTCTTGAAACAAGGCTTTCCGCAGAATTTACAACTGTCCAGACCTGCATCATCTTCATAGTATAACATACAATTATCTTCACAACAATCAATTCTCATTGACGAAAGTCCTAACTTAGAAACCAATCTCTTTGCCTTATAGAAATCAACAGATAATTCGACATCACGGTCAACTAGCTCACGCATAAGGTCGATGAAAGAGTCCATGGCTCCTTGAGAAATATTCCAGTCAGATTTCATACTTAGTAATCTAACTGCAACAGACAACTTAGAGTGCGGACTTCCGTTGCGTAGTGGACGACTAGCTTCCTCTAATTGTTCAAAAAAACGTTTTGCCTCATCATTAGGAGTTTGTTCAATAATTTCATTAGAATCACCCCCAAAGTGCATCCCAAAAGCATCCGAAATCATATGACGAATTCCGAAATCCCTATTTGTATTATCCACCAACCTACTACTTTCACCCACAACTAGATTATGAAATATCCCATCTTTACCCCTTTCTATAAAGATGAACCTTAACTTCATCCGGTTTTCCAAACTTCATACAGTCGCACTTAACACAAGGGCACCTAATTACTCCTTCAATTAGGTATGGTGGAAGCGACATTGCATGTCTAATAAAGTCATCCACCCCTTCTACAAAATCCTCCCTCAATCCCCGTCGATTAGGATAATTTCTATTGTACATCCAAGTACGATATTCCATCTATACAAATATAACAAGAGGAAATTAATTTAGTTAATTCATATTCCAATATTTTTCTAATTAAAGTTGTAAGTTCTTTGATTAGCATGCTAGGCAACTACTTAACTACAAATGCATACCAACTGACTCTGCATAGCTGCACCATTACCAAAATCAAAAACCAAATATGCATACCAATCCTACGCCATAAAACTAATGTTTTGACTCTAAGTTCCCAAATTACAAAAATCAAAACAAGATTCATGACAGAACAGATATGTAACATTTTTGAATTACTTCTCTTCAACCTATGCCTAATATATCAAGCAGTAGCACTGTCGTCATATTGAATCAACAATTCTTCAATACTTTGGTCTTCAAAGAATAATACTCATATTTTATCAACAAAACAGTATAAGCTTATCTAACTCAAATCTATCCCAATTTCAATATCCAAATTCATAAGAAACTGATTTTCAAATATCAGTTTTAGCATAAACAGAAACTGAAAAGAACGTGAATAATAGCAGAAAACAGAATGAAATTGAACCACCAAACTCAAGTAAAACGTAGTAAAAGATAAAATCTCAAAGAATATCTCTAACCTTGATTTTCTGTGTGTGGAGAAGGAGAGAGAGAGGCGGTTGAGCAGTGGCAGCAGCGGAGCAGCGGCGGCGACGAGCAGCGGCGGACGTGGGTGTCGCGGGGTGGGGGGGGAGCAGCAGCGTTTTAGGGTTTGAAATTAGGGGATTTTGGGAAATTTGGGCGAAATAAGGTGACTGCCCGTTTTTGTTTCAGTAATTAGAAAAAGCGACCAACATTAGCGACCAACGTTGGTCGCTTAATTAAAAAATAAAATTTCAAAATAGCGACCAACGTTGGTCGCTATTNCATCCAAAGTGAATGTGTAACTTGCTTTGGGTTTGAACACCTTACCATTGTGTGCTGTTTGCAAGTGTAGTTCAGGCCGCCTGCAATATTCTTGCAAGTCCATTCTAGCCTTTGCATTATCCTTGGTCTTACCTTTAATATCCATCACTGTGTTGAACAGATTATCGAAATAGTTCTTCTCAATGTACATGACATCAAGGTTGTGACGGAGAAGATTATCCTTCCAATAAGGCAAATCCCAAAATATACTCCTTTTCACTCAATTGTGAGTAACACCGTATCCTGGAAATCTATAAGGTGGAGCTTCAGTAACTTTACTGAAGCTTTGGACCTTCTCCTAAATTTTCTCTCCTGAAAGTATCGGAGGTGGAAAATCACATTCAATTTTATTCTTTTTGAATGCATTTTTTATCCTTCTAAACTCATGATCAGGAGGCAAGAACTGACGATGACAATCAAACCATGATTGCTTTCGGCCATATTTCAAAGTGAACGCTTTACTATTTTCCATGCAGTATGGACAAGCTAGCTTCCCAGCAGTCATCCACCCAGACAACATTCCATAAGCAGGAAAATCATTAATTGTCCATATTAAATTGGCACGTAAATTGAAATTCTGTTTGGTTGATATGTCATATGTTTCAACACCATCATACCACAATTGTTTTAGCTCATCAATCAGTGGTTACAAATATACATCAATTAAGCTTTTGGGATTACGTGGACCAGGGATAATACAGTTCAAGAATATGTATGGACTAGTCATGCACAACTCTGATGGTAGATTATATGGTGTAACAAAGACAGGCCAACATGAATAAGGTGTTGCAGAAACAGAAAATAGGGTGAAGCCATCAGCACACAAACCCAACCGAACATTCCTCGGTTCACTAGCATAATCCGGATACGTCCTATCAAAGTGCTTCCAAGCTTCTCCATCAGAAGGATGACACATAACACCGGGTGGTCTTCTATTTTCAAAGTGCCATCTCATATGAGGAGCAGAGCTCATCGACGCATATAACCACTTTAACCTAGGTATAAGAGGTAAATAATGCATCGACTTGATAGCGACCATCTTCCCGCTGGAAAGCCTCTTGAAACGAGGCTTTCCGCAGAATTTACAACTGTCCAGACCTGCATCATCTTTATAGTATAACATGCAACCATCTTCACAACAATCAATTCTCATTGACGAAAGTCCTAACTTAGAAACTAATCTATTTGCCTTATAGAAATCAACAGGTAAGTCGACATCACGGTCAACTAGCTCACGCATAAGGTCGATGAAAGAGTCCATGGCTCCTTGAGAAATATTCCAGTCAGATTTCATACTTAGTAATCTAACTGCAACAGACAACTTAGAGTGCGGACTTTCGTTGCGTAGTGGACGACTAGCTTCCTCTAATTGTTCAAAAAAATATTTTGCCTCATCATTAGGAGTTTGTTCAATATTTTCATTAGAATCACCCCAAAGTGCATCCCAAAAGCATCCGAAACCATATGACGAATTCCGGAATCCCCTATTTGTATTATCCATCGACCTACTACTTTCACCCACAACTAGATTATGAAATATTCCATCTCTACCATCGATCTCTCCATGATTAGTCCACACAAAGTAATTTTTTATAAACCCCTTTCTATAAAGATGAACCTTAACTTCATCCGGTTTTTCAAACTTCATACAGTCGCACTTGACACAAGGGCACCTAATTACTCCTTCAATTAGGTATGGTGGAAGTGACATTGCATGTCTAATAAAGTCATCCACCTCTTCTACAAAACCTCCCTCAATCCCCGTCGATTAGGATAATTCCTATTGTACATCCAAGTACGATGTTCCATCTATACAAATAAAACAAGAGGAAATTAATTTACTTAATTCATATTCCAATATTTTTCTAATTAAATTAGTAAGTTCTTTGATTAGCATGCTAGGCAACTAATTAACTACACATGCACAATTTAATAGGTATTAATTATTGTCTAAGTCTAACTTTTTAGTCCAAAGTCCAAAGTCAATAATTATGGTAGGGGATAACATGAATTGACTCTGAACACAAATTACAGAATGAAATAGAAACACCAAACTAAAGTAAAACGTAGTAAAAGATAAAATTTCAAGAAATATCTCTAACCTTTTTTGCTGTTTTCTAGTAGTGTTATTGTTTTTCGAATTCAAAACTCCAACCTTTTATCTGCCTACTGACTGACATTCGTCGAGCAGTAACATTACGTTTCATACGAGTATGTTCTATAATAAACACTACATCATAGTAGTAGATTTTGTACACTGATGTAATAAATATTTACATAATCATATCACTATAGAGTAAGGACAACTAAATTTCTATGGATAAATAATATAACCTGATGAAAATGATAATTAATTAAACTACAATCATATGTTAAACTTATATAAACTTGTTGAACATGAGGGAAGTGCTAGTACGGTTGCTCATTTGTCTCATGAAAGAGGAGCTCTAGTCCAGAATATATCTTTCTTTTTTTTGTTAAGGTTGGACAAGAACTTTTGATAGCTTTACTTTAGTTTGTTCGAGTAAAAATGAGAAGAAGAATAAAAAATGAGTTAATAACAAAAAAAGCTGTTATTCCCATAAGATGAATAGTCGAAAACTAAAATGCATTGATATCTTACAATACCCAAGATAGTAAAAGATAAAATTTCAAGAAATATCTCTAATCTTGATTTTCTGTGTGTGGAGAAGGAGAGAGAAGGGCTGTTGAGCAGTGGCGAGACGACGGGCACCGGCGGCGACGACGGCGACGAGCAGCGGCGGACGTGGTGTCGCGGGGTGGGGGGGACGAGCAGCAGCGTTCTTAGGGTTTCAAAATTTGGAAATTTTGGGAAATTTAGGCGAAATAAGGTGACTGCCCGCTTTTGTTATTTTAATTAGAAAAAGCGACCAACATTAGCGACCAACGTTGGTCGCTTAATTAAAAAATTAAAATTCAAAATTGCGACCAACGTTGGTCGCTAAGTTGGTCGCTTTAGTCTGTGCTGTGTATTACATATGTATTTATATATATATATATATATATACATATAAATAAATAAATTAATATATAATATAGTATATGTATATATATAAATAAATAACACTTAGTATACATATACACTTATATTATACTATATATAAATATATATATCGAATATAGTTTAGGTATATATATAAATATATAAATATATATAAAAATAAATAAGTCAGTATGTATTATAGTATATGCATATATATAAATATTTATTTATATATGTACATATACTGTATTATATATTAATTTGATTATTTGAACTATATTTGATATATATACAGTATACACTTAGTATATGCAATACACTATACTATGCACTAAATATTAGTGCATTAGCTAAAATTATATCGAATATAGCTTTATATATAGCTTTATATATATATATATATATATATATTAAAATTATATTCGATATATATATATATATATATATATATAGTATAATATAGTATAGTATATATATACTAAGTGTATTGCATAGTGTATTATACAATACACTCTATATATATCAAGTTATATATCAAGTTATATATATAATATACTATAATGGTGATTCATCGTTACAAGTGTATCAATACCTAAAAGAATCCGTCTCTGTGTTCCGAGCGCTTCATGTTCTTATATATATATTATATGGATACGCACGCACGCTCCGTAGTACAACTTAACTGCATATTAATCCCTTGTATTACAAAAGCGTTAACGGCTTACATTTATATTATTTAGACATGCAGTAAATACAAAAGTTTAATTTTGGCAAAATGTTGACATGAAAGCGACCAAATGTGGTCGCCAATATATATACATTAACATTAGCGACCAACGTTGGTCGCAAAAAGATAATCTGATTTATTTATATTTTCCAGATAAGCGACCAACGTTGGTCGCATATCTCCCCCAAAATTTACCCCTTAATAAGCGACCAACGTTGGTCGCCAATATTTATGCTTTATATTTTGCGACCAACGTTGGTCGCCAATTGCAAATCGGATATATTTATATTTTCCATATAACCGACCAACGTTGGTCGCTAATCTTGCCCAAATGTTACCCGTCCTATAGGGACCAACGTTGGTCGCAAAATATAAACGTGGGTCCACTTTAGCGACCAACTTTGGTCGCAAATTTTGAAATTTCTTTGACCAGATTGGTCTGACCAGTCCGGTCAACATGTTGACGAATATTGCGACCAATTAACGACCAACGTTGGTCGCTAATTTCTTTAAGTTTATTTTTTTATTTTTTTTACTAGTTTTGCGACCAACGTTGGTCGCTTTTTTTGGCAGACCAACGTTGGTCGCTAATTCTTGGTCGCTTTTTTGCTGTTTTCTAGTAGTGATTCTATCCTGGGAGGAATTAATACATAACCTTGGAAAATAATGAGGAGATTAAATTTCTTAAGGACATACAAGCAACTTGTGGGCTGGAAAATTGTTTTATGTTTTGTTATTGCACTCACATTTCTGTGCTTCTCCAACTTCTGATTTTGAACACAATTTTACTACAAGTTTAAGAAATTTAATTTTATTATTTATTTTCTGCGTTTGCCTCTAACATCTGTTGGTTGGAGAGGTGATAAAGAAAATAAAGCGGACATCATTTCTATCTAAAATGTCACATGTTGACGACAAGGTTGTCGATTCTGTCCGAGAGAACCAAGAAAATTTATGATCAACGCTTCCCAAACAAGGAGACGAAACAACCGTTTCTTTGAGAAGAAATAGAAAATTCTCTACAAATTACAGACATGGACGTCTAACTATTATTCTATATAAACGTAGTTGAGTTGGATTAATAATAGAAGAGGGTGTCTTTTTCCCTGCGTGGAAAATCAACTCCAAAAGAGATCTTCACTGTTGGAGAATTTCCTTTTCATGTGGCATTGAACAATGGAAGTGATGCACATAATAATGAAAAATCATATGGAATTCACATTTTGCTGTATATAAACAAAAACAAGAGGAAACGAAACGACGAGGCCGTGAGATAATTTTCAAGCACAGTAGAATGCAAAGTGGACAAAGATTTTGGTTCTCAAATCATCAGTATGTCTCTAATGGTCAAAGACATGGCTTTGAAATTCATCGTTCTTCTAGTTCATACCAAAGAGGGGCAAAGTCCGCAATGAAATTTACCGGCTTTGTTTTCTTAACCTTATTCTTTCTAAATTATTTATTTCTATCCTTTTGATTTAGTGAAGTCGAATGACAGTATAGAAATTTTTCTCGAGATGGTGATTTCAATTTCTATTTGCATGTTGTGGTGATTAGGAATAACATGTGTTTAAAATAATTTTATTATTCCATTTACCAAATGGAATTTGTTCTCATGATATACAATTTGGTAACATGTATAAAATTATTTATTTTTAAGGTTGTAAGATGTGAATTAGGCTTACACTAATTCTTTGAAAGTATTCTTGAGATCATGAAATATGCTCCATATTATTTTTCCGGCAAGGAAAATTAAGCAAAGTGCTTATAGTATCATGTCCTTTAATGGGGAATTCTTATGTTTTCATATTAACAATTGTGGAAATTCTGCCTTCCAAGAAGTAAAGCTTGTTTACTTCAAAATCATAATGGTACGGATATGGACTTTTATAGTCCCGTGAACCAAAACAGAATGTTGTTAAGGATTCTTTGTTGTCCGTAAGGTAAACTGTAGAGAAGGATTCTGTGGTTCCCTTATCTAATCTAACCTTTAAATTTTATCAAAAAAGTAGTAGAAAAAGAAGAAGCAAAGTCCTACAGAAACATAGTTGCTACATGTGCATATTTATTCCTTATTAAAGTTCTTTTCTGGTAAAAATTGTATTGTCTACACCAAAATTTTATATATATACACGTGTGTTGATGTTTGGTGTAAAAGATATATATTTCTATTTAATCACCTCATATTTGACTTTTGTTTTATGAAATTGGGATATTAATTGCTATGATTCATGTTAAATTAATGTGTTTTTATGTGTAGGAATGAGTCGGGAGCAATTGGGGGCGAAACGAGCAAGAAACAAGTCAAAACGAGACAAAAGCGGACGAAGAGGCATTGGGCGCCACAGGCAGCCTCTGGCGCCACCTGTGGCGCTGGAGGCAAAGAGTTGAAGAAGGGCCACTGGACTCAGCGCCCTGGGGGGCGCCTGGCACCAGCCAGGGCGCCGACGTCGGGAAACTATCCTATTCCGTCTAGAAGTCTACTATTTTCGACCCTACCCCTTCCCAACACCTATATAAACACATCCAAACCCAAGAGGGACATATAGAACGTGATTTGGGAGGCAATAACACTACGGAACATCGCGCGGAAGCTTGGATCATCAGTTCTTCATCTTTGTCTAGTATTTTTATAGTTATTTCAACACTCTATATTTTGATTGTTTTAACCATGAGTGGCTAATCAACCCTTGTTTTGGGGTTGTGATTAGCCATGAATATTGTGATTCAAAGTTAACGATTTCTTGATTATAATTCATGATTATATGGTTGTTTCTTCACTTCTATGCTTAATTGCTTAATTGTTTGGCCATCAATTAGGTTATCAATTATCTATGCTATGTTTGGGAAAACTATGTTTAGATTAGAGAAGAATTGAAGAAAGCATGTTCTTAACCTTTTAAGGGGGGCTGATTCGTGGTTAGGATAGGAATATACTTAATCACCATGCTTAATTAAATATCGTATTTTTATTGCGTTCTTAATAGGTTGATTCCATAGGAATATAGGTGTTAATCTATTGAGAATAGGCGAATAGTACTTCGGAAGAAGGCTATGAGTACGTTTATCGATTAATTAGCAACCATACATGAATTATATGAACGGGAAGTTAATTAGAACACAATAGGATTGGTGAAATAATCACAACCCTGGAATATTTGTCCCCACTGATTAAACAATACTTAATTTGTTCCTTGATAATCTAGTTATAATTTAGAGCTGTAGTTTAGATTAATCAATATCTTGAAATCGAACTTGGCTTGCGTAAATAACAATATTAGTCCATTAGTAAGTAGTTAAATTAAGTCCCTGTGGGTACGATAACCTGGACTTACAATCCTATATTACTTGCCGACCGCGTATACTTGCGTGTGCGTGAGGGTGCAACAAGTTTTTGGCGCCGTTGCCGGGGACTTATAATTCTGCTACTTTACCAACAAGCTTATATTTGTTATTTATTCAAGTTTCACTTATCGGCTTATATTGTTTGCATTGACACAGGCTATTCTATTAAATGCGGAGGAGTAGAAGCGCAAACAACCTTCTTCCTTTCGATCCAGAAATTGAATGAACACTACACAGAGTAAGGAGGGAGATAGAAGCCAGAACTAGAATTAACAGAGAGTTGGACATTGTCGTTCAACCACAGCCAATTGAGATGGCGGCTAATGCGGAACGAGCGGTGATTGAAGCTGCAAGACCAAATCTTGCCAACATGACTCAAGCAATTGTCAAACCTGAAATCATGGGACACTTTGAGCTAAAACAATACATGGTGCAGCTGATCCAATCTACGGGGCAGTATGTGGGACTGTTGCATGAAGACCCACAGAGACATATTTAGAATTTTTTGGAAATCACTGATACTTATAATTATCCAAACGTTTCCAAGGATTATGTAAGGTTGACATTGTTTCCCTTTTCTCTATTGGGGGAAGCAAAGGAGTGGTTGCAAAAGGAGCCTACGAATTCTATCTACACATGGGATGACCTGGCCAGAAAATTTCTGATCAAATTCTTTCCAACCAAGAAGACAAAGTCACTAAGAAGCCAGATTCTGGGATTTGAACAACAGGAGGGAGAAAATCTTCGACAGGCATGGGAAAGATATAAGAAGCTGCTTAGGGATTGTCCACACCATTGCCAGATGGATGAGGTCCTGGGACATACTTTTGTTTATGGGCTAGATGAAGCTTCAAAAATGAACCTCGACTCAGCTTGTGGGGGTAGTTGCATGGCCAAGCCCTATAGTGAAATCCAACTCCTACTGAACAATTTCACTGCCAATGATCACAATTGGCAAGGGGACGGTGACTCGCGCAGAGCAGTTAAGCAAAAGGGAGCTGGGTTGATCGAACTGGATGACCTTGCAGCTATAAGAGCAGAGATGGCAAAACTGGCCAATCAGATGAACAGAATGACGATGCAGCAGGTTCAACCAAGACAACAGGTCCAACAGATGTTGTTGTGCTGTGAGATGTTTGGTGACAACCACACAAGTGATATGTGCCCCACAAATCCGGAATCCATATATTATGTGAGACAATAGAGCAGGGGGCCCTTAAATCAAAATACACAATATGGGAACACCTACAACCCGAATTGGAGGAATCATCCCAACTTTTCATGGGGTGGTCATCAACAGCAGCAGAATCCAGGTAGACCGCAAGGAATTATAATCAACCACAAAGGAAACCTCCACAGGCAGATGATAATACGAATGAGTTGTTGAAGCAGCTGGTGCAAGACAACAAACAGTTTAGAACAGAATACCAAACCCTCACCACAACAGTGAGGAATCTGGAACGCCAATTGTGACAGCTGGCCGGGGCTCAAAATACTCGACCAGCTAGAGCTCTATCCAGCGATACTGAAGCAAACCCAAGGGCAACAATGAATGCTGTATCATTGAGAAACGAGAGACAATTGGAAGAGGTAGAATCTAAGAAGAAGAAGCAGGTGACCTTTAATGAAAAGTCGATCACCATAGAGGCAACAGCAGAGAAATCTAAGGAATTTGAGAAGCCGGCTGAAGAGGCAGGAGCTAAGCAACCCCCACAACTGGTTGCAAGGTCACCACCTCCATTTCCACAAAGATTACAAAAACTGAGGGATAATGAGGCGTACAAATAGTTTCTTGACATTTTGAAGCAGGTACAAATCAACATTCCGTTGGTCGATATATTGCAAGAAGTTCCTAAATACGCAAAATATATCAAAGATATTGTGGCCAATAAAAGGAGATTGACTGAGTTTGAAACTGTGGCACTCACCGAGGAGTGTAGTTCTAGAATTCAAGGCAAGCTACCACAGAAATTGAAGGATCCGGGTAGCTTCACCATTCAACTTTTAATTGGGAAACATGCCGTAGGAAGAGCTCTATGTGATCTTGGAGCGAGTATAAAGTTGATGCCACTCTCAGTATTCAGACAGTTGGGGTTGGGTGATCCACGCCCAACGACAGTTATATTACAGTTGGCTGACCGTTCCTTGGCTCATCCGGAGGGAGTAACTGAAGACGTCCTGGTCCAAGTTGGCTCATTCATATTTTCGGCGGACTTCATCATCCTGGATTACGAGCCAGATCAGGACGTCCCATTTATTTTGGGGCGTCCATTCCTAGCCATAGGCCGCGCCATTATTGATGTCTGCGAAGGTAAAATGACGATGAGAGTGGGTGATCAAGAAGAAGTATTTAATGTTTATAAAGCACTCTGACTGCCAACCCATTATGAGGAATTATCAATGATCTCGATGATGGATAATGTTTCCACATCCTTAGTGCCGTATATGAGCCCAGTTGATCCAATTGAACGAATATTGATTGGGGATATGGAATTTAATGAAGATGAGATGATGGGAGAAATCGAGCAAACACTGGACATATCTTGCAATTATGTCCCGGGGTTCAGAAAAGCAGAAGAGTTGGAAAGGCCTGTCACTCTGACCCATCTCAGGCCATCTGTTGAGAAAGCTTGAAGGCTCAAAATCAAGCCAGATTGATAGGACGAATCTTAGTCGTGCCGCGACGTTAAATCAGGCGCTTGTTGGGAGGCAACCCAATTTTATCGTTTTCTTAGTTTAACTTCTTGATTTATTTTTTTAAACTAGATAGGGTAATATAATTGATGTATAGGTGTAAAAATTATTAGATGTAATGTTGTAGGACATATAAGTGGTACAACAGTCAAAAAAAAAAAAGAATTTTTTTTTGAAGTTTCAGAAAGCAGCGCCCAAGCCAGCGCTCGGGAGGGCGCGAGGGGCCACCTGGGGG
>MCJB01000781.1:310445-332480 GCA_002018475.1 Nicotiana obtusifolia | reverse complement strand
AAAAAAAAAAAAAAAAAAAAAAAAAAAAAAAGAAGTTTCGGAAAGCAGCGCCGAGGCCAGCGCCCGGCACTGCCTGGGGCGCTGCGGGCAGAATGTTCCACGACCCCCAGCGCCGGGGAGGGCGCGAGGCGCCACCTGGAGGGGGGGGGGGGGTCAGGATACTATGGCTCAGCACTTGTACTTATGCTTGTACTTATGCTTCGATTTTAAGTGTGGGGTCATGTGACGACTCGCATGCCAACCTATAGCATATGTTTTGAACATTGCTCACATTCTTGTTTACTTGTGTTGCAGGATAATATGGCCCGTGACAACATTCGCAAAGGTAAAAGCGTTGGAACCTCCTCCACCACCTCGTTGGTAACCAAAAGAAAGTGCAAACAGGGAGTTTTCTTCTCACCCTGCTCTGTTTTACATGTTTGCATGCATCGAGGGCTATGCATTGTTTAAGTGTGGGGTACCTGTGTTGTGAGCTTTGTGAATGTATATATATCATGTATGATTTAATTTTATTTTGGTCTTTTTAATAGTTGTATTGTTGTTAATTTTTATGTGTATAGACTAATTTTTAATGTATACGCTGACAATTTTTGAAAAAAAAATTTCCGCGTTTTCCCGACGATGGATCTTTTTCTTGAGGGATAAAATTTGATTGAAAAAATAACAAAAAGATTTTGTTTTATTTATAGGATAGTTAGGTAATATTCCTTGGTTTTTCTTAAGGCACCGATTCTTTTCCAAGGATGTAGCTCGAACCGGGCGACTTAATTTCTTTTTAGGACTATTTTAGAAAGAACTGAGTTATGTGTAATACTTCTTGACATAGTTGGTTCTAGTACAATAGGCTATGACACATGATCTAGTTCCCCGTTTAGTTGAATTGTAAGCCTAAGAAAACAAGAAAACCGCCCAATTTGTGGCGCCTCTTCTCAGTTGTTGACTTGTATACCATATTGTGTAAATACTGCTTAATTTTCTCAATTATGTATGCTTGCTTGACTTGAAATTTGAACAGAACCGTTGTGATTGAGTCATGTGCAATGTGTGAGTGAGGTTTTTGATTTTCTGTGCTATCCTGTATAGTCTAGAACTTTCCCCGTGTGTTAATAGAAGTGAAATTGTAAGTTGGGCTAATCTAAGAAATGATATAGGCATTTTCTTGTTTGATTATGGATGTGCCTGTCACATCAACTATAAAACTGTCTGTTGCTAGCCCCTTTGAGCCTATAGGCCTTTTTCTTTGGTACCCACATTACAAGCCATTCCCTTATTTTGTTCTTGAATTAAACCTTATTTGAACCTTTACTTCCTAAGGCACTTAGTTGCTAAAAGCAGTAAGGGTAGACTTTGGGGATTGTCTTGATTATGAGTAGAACAGTGAAAGGACTTGTCGGTGCACTGAAGCTGAAATTGAGAGTCACTAGCTGATGAGTAATTATATGGAGTGTGAAGAGAAGAGGAAAAACGAAAAGAAAAAAGAAAAGAAAAATGTTAGTGTAAAATATATAGAAAACACCTCCTATTGATTTGTGCTAGTGAAATGATAGAAGTGCTGAATTGAAAAAGGAAGGATGTGTATATGAGACAAGTTTAGTAATTGAAAAAGAAAGTGCTCGAATTATGATTGTAGTGTATTAAGTGCTTAGGAGGACTAGCCACTAGTACCAGATATATCCTACCCGTCCCCTAGCGTACATTACAACCTTAAAAGTCCTAGTTGATCTTAGATTTGACTAACTCAATTAGTAGAAATCTACACTACGGGAAAGCTTATGGTACTATTACAGGAAGCATATGAGTTCTTTGTGAGGGTGAGGGCATTTGGCTCAACATTGTGTGATATTATTCATCTATGTTCACTCTTCGGATTGTGATAAGGGTACATAATTTCATGAGCGATTCGTAATGTTGTAAATTACCTTGTTAGGTAAGTATATGTATTGAGATTTCTTAATGGTTGCGAGTCGGCTCTTGAGGTGGGGTGGTGACATTTGGGTTGTTGGATGATATTGAAGTATTATGCTTAAGTAGACTTTACGGGAAGTATATGGATTCATTTTTTGTTCATGCTTACTTGCTAGTGTTGATTGTGTTCAAAAATATGATTTGATTAAAAAGTCGAATGCTTCGTGATGATATTAAGTGTATGTAGTTGGGAAGTTGGTACATAATACCATTGCTCGAGGGCGAGCAAGAGTCTAAGTGTGGGGTGCTGATGTTTGGTGTAAAAGATATATATTTTTATGTAAATTACCTCATATTTTGCTTTTCTTTTAGGAAATTGGGATGTTAACTACTACGATTCATGTTAAATTAATGTGTTTTCATGTGTAGGAATGAGTCGGGAGCAATTGGGGGCGAAACGAGCAAGAAACAAGCCAAAACGAGACAAAAGCGGACGAAGAGGCATTGGGCGCCACAGGCAGCGCCTGGCGCCACCTGTGGCGCTTGAGGCAAAGAGTTGAAGAAGGGCCACTGGATGCAGCGCCCTGGGGGGGCGCCTGGCGCCAGCCAGGGCACCGACATCGGGAAACTATCCTATTCCGTCTAGAAGTCTACTATTTTTGACCCTACCCCTTCCCAACACCTATATAAACACATCCAAACCCAAGAGGGACATATAGAACGTGATTTGGGAGGCAATAACACTACGGAACATCGCGCGGAAGCTTGGATCATCAGTTCTTCATCTTTGTCTAGTATTTTTATAGTTATTTCAATACTCTATATTTTGATTGTTTAACCATGAGTGGCTAATCAACCCTTGTTTTGGGGTTGTGATTAGCCATGAATATTGTGATTCAAAGTTAACGATTTCTTGATTATAATTCATGATTATATAGTTGTTTCTTCACTTCTATGCTTAATTGCTTAATTGTTTGGCCATCAATTAGGTTTTATCAATTATCTATGCTATGTTTGGGAAAACTATGTTTAGATTAGAGAAGAATTGAAGAAAGCATGTTCTTAACCTTTTAAGGGGGGGCGGATTCGTGGTTAAGATGGGAATATACTCAATCACCATGCTTAATTAAATATCGTGTTTTTATTGCGTTCTTAATAGGTTGATTCCATAGGAATATAGGTGTTAATCTATTGAGAATAGGCGAATAGTACTTCGGAAGAAGGCTATGAGTACGTTTATCGATTAATTAGCAACCATACATGAATTATATGAACGGGAAGTTAATTAGAACACAATAGGATTGGTGAAATAATCACAATCTTGGAATATTTGTCCCCACTGATTAAACAATACTTAATTTGTTCCTTGATAATCTAGTTATAATTTAGAGCTGTAGTTTAGATTAATCAATATCTTGAAATCGAACTTGGCTTGCGTAAATAACAATATTAGTCCGTTAGTAAGTAGTTAAATTAAGTCCCTGTGGGTGCGATAACCTGGACTTACAATCCTATATTACTTGCCGACCGCATATACTTGTGTGTGCGTTAGGGTGCAACAAATTTTTGGCGCCGTTGCCGGGGACTTAAAAATCTGCTACTTTACCAACTTAAGCTTATATTTGTTATTTATTCAATTTTCACTTAGCGGTTTACGTTGTTTGCATTGACACAGGCTCTTCTATTGAATGCGGAGGAGTAGAAGCACAAACAACCTTCTTCCTTTCGATCTAGAAATTGAACGAACACTACACAGAGTAAGGAGGGAGATAGAAGCCAGAACCAGAACTAACAGAGAGTTGGACATTGTCGTTCAACCACAGCCAATTGAGATAGCGGGTAATGCGGAACGAGCGGTGATTGAAGCTGCAAGACCAAATCTTGCCAACATGACTCAGGCAATTGTCAAACCTGAAATCACGGGACACTTTGAGCTAAAATAATATATGGTACAACTAATCTAATCTACAGGGCAGTATGTGGGACTGTCTCATGAAGATCCACAGAGACATATTCAGAATTTTTTGGAAATCACAGATACTTATAATTATCCAAACGTGTCCAAGAATTATGTAAGGTTGACATTGTTTCCCTTTTCTCTATTGGGGGAAGCAAAGGAGTGGTTGCAAAAGGAGCCTGCGAATTCTTTTGGTTCTACACAGTAATAGCGGTAGAAACAACATTTAATAATTTTGGTTCATCATTTAATAATTTTGGTTCTATCGTGACAGAAACAACAACTCATGTGGTTGGCTCTACAAAGTAATAGCGGTGGTGAATATGGATTTCCTTTTGAAAAAATATGTTTGGAATATAGCATTATTCACCAAACAAATTCCCTTACTTACCACAATCTAATAAAGCAGAAAGAAAGACTAAAACATTAAAGGAGATGATGACTACCTTATTGATGAGTTCTAGTTTACCCCAGAACTTGTGCAGAAAAACTAACGGCTTACCGAATACTCAATCGAGTGCACCATAGTAAAGTATAATCTATTCCATATGAAAAATGAAAAAGAAAGAACCCCAACTTGAATTTAAGTGTGGGGCGTTTGGCGAAAGTACAAGTTCCTAAACCTAAAAAGGTAAAAATAGGATCGGAAATCATTGATTGTGTTTTCATAGGATACACAACTAATAGTAAACTGTATCGATTTCTGGTTGATAAATCAGAAAATCTCAATTTTCACATTAATAGGGTGATAAAATCATATAATACTAATGTAATGACCTAACCGGTCATTTTAAGCTTTAGAATTGTCGTTCGACGGTTTGAAACTTTGAGTAGCTTCATATAATGCACTTGACTTGCATAGTTTTGATGTTCGAGAGGTTCGGGATTGATTTGAAAAAGTGCTTTCAATTTGGAAGATTTAAGTTAGAAGAATTGACTAAAGGTTTGACTTCTAATTAAATGGTCTCGGATTGGAGTTTTGATTGTTTCTATAGATACAAATGGTGATTTTGGACTTGAAAATATGTTTGGGTCGAGTTTCGGGTTGTCCAGAAGCAATTTGGTGGTTATTGTTGGAAGTTGACATTTTAAAGGTTTTTGAATTCGCTAAGCTTGACTTGAAGTGGACTTTGGTAATATCATATCTCGTTTAGTATTCTGAACCTGGTGACAGGTTTGTGTTGTCATATTAGAATTGTGTGTGAAAAATTGTGTGTGAAATTTGGTTCTATTATGAGGTGTTTAAAAGTAATTCGCACACTTGAGTTGCATACGAGTTAGTTTAAGTATTTGAATTGACCACAATCAAATAGTGAATTTAACGAGCTCAAATTCATGATTTGAATGTTTCAACAGGTTTGTATGATGATTTTGGACTTGTCCGCATGTTTTGATTAGATTACGATGAGTTTCGGATGGGTTTGGGTTATGTCGCGCTCTTATTTGATGTTTCACCGTCATTTCTTTTGGCATAAGAGGGTATCATACTGAGAAAATGCGTTCTAAATTGTTCTTTGATTGAGCCATTAGATCCATATCATGATTTTGGAACCATCACAAAAAGAATCATCGAATTCCGAGGTCGTACAAGAGAGTTATGCCCATTTTAGTATCAGGAAAGATTGTTGGTTTCTGGTGTGAACTTTTATTCTTCGCGAGTGTGAGGAGGGTCCTGCGAACACGAAGAAAGAATTTGGGATTGATCGATAAATGAGAAGAATTGCTCTTCGTGAAGGCAAAGGTATCCCACCAAGGCAATGATAAAAAATTACCTAATCGGCATTTTAAATTGGCAGATCATACAATTTCAGTATTTTGAGCATATATTGAGTTCTAGAGCTTAGTTTGAGGTGATTTTCATGGTCTTCTTCTTGTTTTAGAAAGGGGGTAAGTATCTAACCTTTGTTTTGGTGTTTCTCCATGATTATTTTTGTTGGTTATTATTTTTTATCCATGTTTGGGTTGTAGAAATTAAGGGTTTGAGCCCCAAATGTGAGAAATGGTAAATTCTTGATTTGAGGGTCAACTAAAAAATAAAATTGGATGATTTTCTGGATAGACTATGTAAGTTGTGGGTAAACTTATTCTTTAGTCATTTCGGGATCGGCAGCGAGCTCGGGGTTGGCTTTTGTAGACTTTTTGTACGGGGTTGGGAATTTGCTTCTAATTGATAAATTATGGGTTTTGAGTATGTTTTGACTAGTTTGCATGTTCTTTGACTTATTTCAAATTGTTCGGCACTAGTTTGAGGTGCTAGAGCGGTGTTGGAGCCGGTTATTGGATTTTGAAGCGAGGTAAGTCTCTTGCCTAATCTTGTAAGAGGTAACTTATCCCCGTAAGTATTCTATATTCGACATGCTATGTATTATGGGAGCTACATACGTATGAGGTACAAGCGTGTGTGTGTATACTAAATTTTTGATACGTCCGGGTAGACTTAGACATATATCATAGTTTAATTGCACTAAGTAAGTTAATATTACTCGTTTTAATCATTAGTTCATGATTGAGCCTTAGATTAGACTTGCGTATTTTACCGAGCTCTGGTATTCTAAAAACTTAGCGTGATACTTGATTCGTTGTAGGTTCTTTCTCTTACGAATTTAATCCTATGTTACTCTTATATGTTCGAAGTTGTTATGATTATTCAACTTTTAAGTATATTCGCGAGTAGGCTAGTGACCCATCGAAAGTTTCAATATTCTTATGGGTTTGGGTTGATTGCCTCAGCACTACTCTTAAGGAATCGGGCCATTCGCCTTGGCAGAATTAATTAAAACTATTCTTATGGGATCGGGCTGAATGCCTTAGCACTGATCTTATGGGACTGGATCATTCGCCTTAACTAAAACTATTCTTATGGGATTGGCTAAATGCCTCGGCACTGATCTTATGGGACTGGGCCATTCGCCTTGGCAGAATTAAGTAAAACCATTCTTATGGGATCGAGCTGATCGCCTCAGTACTACTCTTTTAGGATCGGGTCGTTCGCCTCGACAGGATTATGTAAAACTACTCTTATGGGATCGGGTTGTTCGCCTCGACAAAATTGTGTGAAATATTTGGATAGTGAGTCAGTGCGTCTATGAGCATATTGACTCGAATTTGACATTTGCACCTAATATTGGTCACATGTACTCTATTCGAGATAGTAAATGGTATTTAATGGCTTTGTATTTATTTATTTTATTGAAAAGCGTGTTGTACATATTATCTGTTTCATTGCTACTTGCCATGTCTCATAACGGTCTATTTCTCACGTATGTTTGATTGTTGGACTACTAGTAAGTGTCAATGTCGACCCATTCTTACTACTTCTTCGAGGCTAAATAGACATTATTACTGGATATGAGTTGATTTACATACTCATACTACACTCCTTAACACATTGTGCATTGAGTACATGGGGTCGGTTATACTCATACTACACCCCACACTAAGTGTGCAGATCCATGTGTTGCTGATAGCAACGGTTTCTAGTGAGTTGTATCAAAATTAGCTTGAAGATTTTGAGGTAGCACTGTTATTCCATTCGCATACCTTGAAGTCCCCTTTTTTAGTTTATGTTCTTACTATTCAGTTTTTTAGATAATATTGTATTCTATTCAGACTTTTTATCTAGTACTCTATAGACCTCTTGCACTTAGTGACACCATATATTGGGGTGTTTCAAATGTATTTACATTATGACTTCATTTATTTATATGATTCTGCTATTTGAGATTATTTCTTATTATTGTTGAAGTTTATTCTCGCATGTTTGTTGTTGGCTTTCCTAGCAAGTGGTGTTAGACGCCATCACAACTCCGGTGGGATTTTGGATCGTCACAAGTTGGTAGAGAACACTAGGCTCACATAGATCTCACGAGTCATGATCATGCCTAGTAGAGTCTTGTAGATCGATATAGAGACGTCCGTACTTTTCTTTGAGAGGCTATAGGGCTTTAGGAAACTTTCCCCTTTCGTGATTACTTATTGTACGACTTTATCTCGGCTTAAAGCCTATATCTTCAAATATTTCCTACTCTTTTATACGCAATTTAGAGTACTCAATATTAGTCGGACACCGACGAGCTTTGATGATGACACGGATATGGTGCGGGATATTTTTCCCCTGTGTATAAGGTCAGACTACTATTGTCGCTTGTGGAGGGATTGCCTTCTATTGCAGCCCCAGTGTTGGTATTTCCCATCGGCTCGGGGCCTTATACAGTGTATTGTGATGATCCATGTGTTGGCCTTGATGCGGTGTGCATGTGGAATGGTAGGGTGATTGCTTAAGCTTGCGGTCTTAGCCTCATAAGAAGGAATATCACATAATTTGGTGTTTAGCGGTTGTCCCATCGGAGGTGAGGTATTTGGGCTATGTATGTTCACGCCCTGGTCGATAGATTTGTGAGATTGTTATTTCTAAGCTTAGTAGAGCTCGCTTGGTTGTTGCACAGTTATCCTTGTTTGAGCGCATTAAGGATCGTCAATATGATGGTTTTCATTTGCTTGTCCCTAGGGACATGGTGTTGCGAGGTAGTGCTAAGGAGGTGGTCCTTAGTGTGGATGGTGTGTTGCGACTTCAGGTTCAGATTTGCATTTCCAGAGTTGCTGGTTTCGAGGGAGGTAATATTGAGGAGGCTCATAGATGTGATATTCTATTTGTCTAGGAGATACAGAGATGTATCGTGATTCTAGGAAGCATTACTGTGGCGGAGGATGAAGAAGGACATTATTGGCCATGTTTCACGATGTTTGATTATCAGTAGGTCGAGAATGAGCATCAGGGACCAAGTGGTTACTTTTGAAAGATAGTTATACCAGTGTAGAAGCGAGAGCGTGTCATTGTGAATTTTGCAATAGGGTTGCCACGGATTTCCTAGTGATAGGATTTGAAGCCTCTGCAGTTGCTTTTCTAGTGGCAAGCGTTGAAGGCTTCCCTTTTTCTTTCCTGCTAGCAGGCTTTGGAGCATCTTTTCTTTTCTTGCCTACTGCGCCAATGGATTGTGGATCATAAGGTTACTTACCAACCAATATTTTTCTCTTTATTTTTAACATGTAAATAAACAGTATCATAGTTAATAATTAAAATAGATACGGATAAATAAAAACAACTCCCATTCTGCAAACAAATGAAAATACACAATAATAGATTCTAGGTTTATTTATATGAATTAGGTCGTGACACTTATGACATTTGATAAAATATTGCCAAAAGATAATTGAATTGGGAACAAGATCCTTCCCCGCCATATAAGCTTTGATTTTACACAACCAAACACAAATAACAACGACACTTGCACTGCACTTCAAAAAATCCGTTCTTAAACCATAAAATCACATCCTTAAGAAAAATTTAAAAAGAAACTAGGGTTTATTCAAAATTATCTAAATATGAACAAATATATGGTGCTGGAGCGATCTAGATAGACGAAAGAAAGTCAATCATAGTCTGTTTGTGGTCTAAAATTGTTGCTAACTAAACAGGAATCAATATGGTGGAGTAGAAAAATGATGGATTTCTTGAGAGAGAGAGTGGAGAGAAGATGCCCGGAGAAGAAAGAGAGTTTGTATGCTTTTATGTAGTTAATAAGATTTTTCACAAATTTAAAAAATATTAAACTGACCCTTGATCATTCCTTAAGGCCCTAAACCGTGTCTTAATAATTTCTGAGCCAAGAAATAAAGAAGAAAAAAATTTGAGGTCATTTAGATCTGTCCTTGTGCAATAAGGCATAAGTTGGATTATTATTTTTCTTCCCAATTGTTGGTTTCTCTTGCAAATATTGCTGGCAATTCAAATTGAATCGGGTTTCTTTTTTGAGAAATTAAAGTGAAGGCTCGCATGTGAACTCACAATCCCCTTAGTATGGGACAATTGCACGTATATCCTATTTTGGGGTCACCATTAAAGTTATACTGATAGTATAAAAATTTATAAATTTATCCACTTTAAAATAAACTTCAAACATGAGGACTGAAGTAGAAAATATTGGAGTTTTTTGTTTGAAGTATGGCTTGACATGCCAAGGCCAACTTCAGACATTTTTTACTGAAGTGGTTGCCTTGGCAAGGTCGAATTTTAGATTTTATTCACTGAAGTTGTAGCTTTAGTAATGCCAAACATCAGATATGTATATGGCTTAACTTCAGATATTCTTTCCTGAAGTTTGGCCTTGGAAATAACAAATCTTCGGAATTATTTTCTTGAACTTTAAAATATTTTATTTTCAATTTTAGAATTTTTTGTGTGATCCTTAGATAGTAGTGAATGTTAAATAAAACAAAAGAATCTGAAAGTAATTGGAACCACCTATAGTTTTGTTATTAAAATAACATTACCAATTTAATCATTTCTCTTTTAGATTATTGCAGATAGAAGATTGAGTTTTTTTTTTGGAGAAGTGAAAAGATTGAGCTGTTAGCTCACCTCTTTTATCTAGAACCTAAAAAAACATATAAATTAAAACAAATATCAATAGTAATGACTCAATGGTACTAGTTTTTTGGGTTGCTCTCTATTTTTAACTCTAGCAAAAACAACAACTAAGAGGAAGAGTAGGAGAGACAGACCAACATACCTTCATGAGCACATTCACAACTCAAAATTTACTAAAAACTGCCACGAATCAGCCATGAGCCACCATGCAACCACCATTCAAAAACCCCAATACTGCCGTGAGATCACCATTAAAAACTAGTATCACCATCGGATAATTCCATTGACGTTGTAGCTCACCTATAAGCATTATTTAAACTATCCCCAAAAACTAAAATAATAAAATACATGTTATTTGTGGCTTGAGTTATTTCCTTGTATTTATAGGAAATTCATAATCCCTATAGGTTTGGGAAAACTCATTGTTCTAGTATATTTTAAAAAGGAAAATATATTGTCCTTTCGAGTTGGAAAACCTTTCTCTTATAAGTTTGAGATTATTTGGGATCTATACATAGTAGTTATAGGTAGGTATTCTAGAGATTGTATCATACTTTTCTTCTCATTCATAGTGAGAAACTCTCTCTGCATCTGCCCCGAGGATTAGTCTTAGCAAACCTCATTAAATCCGTGTGTTAATTTTTCTTCTCTATTTGCTTTGTGTATGATTGTGTGCTAATTAGCCTATGATCTTGGGAAACAATTGGTATCAGATAAAGGTTCAAATTTCAACATATAATATAGAGTTACGATGTCTTCGTTATCTTCAATAAAGTATGAAGTAGAGAAATTTGATGAGGGTTCTAGTTTCAGTTTATGGAAGATTATGATAAAATCATCCCTAGTGTTACAAGGATTATGGAAGGCAATTAATGAGGATTTTCATAAAGAGATGAAAGAGACGAAGAAGTCAGAACTGAAGGAGAAGGATTGAGCGCGATATTCATGAGTGTTACAAATAGTGTTCTTTAGAAAATTGCTGAAGAAACTTCTGGAGCAACAACATGGAAGAAGCTAGAAGATTTGTGTTCTAAGAAATCACTAACAAACCGATTCTACCTATAAAAGATATTATACAATCTCCGTATGAACGAAAGTACACTTATTCAAAATCACCTTGATAAGTTTAACTCAATTATAATGGACTTGAAGAATATGGATATCAAAATTGAGAGTGAGAATCTAGTCTTTATTGTGTTATGTTCTTTACCATCGTCTAATGATATTTTGACATATATTGCTATATGGGAAAGACAACACTTTACTAGAAGTGTTAGTAATGCACTAAAATGAGTTGAATAAGAGCTTGCTAGACAGCAGAATTGACGGGGAGGGTCTTGTGAGTGGAGGAAGAACACAACAAAAGGACTTTAACAGAAAAAAGTCAACGGCCAAATCAAAGTCTAGATCAAGGAAGCATAACTGTTATGAGTGCGGGGAGCAAGGTCAATACAAGAGAGATTGTCCTAAGCTGAAAGATTAAAAGCAGAAAGTTGATAATTCTATAAATATTGTTGACACTTGCAATGAAAATGTGTAATGACCCGGCCGGTTGTTTTGAGTATTGTAGTCCCGTTTTCCTATTCTTTTGCATATTTTATGTTCATTTCTGGTTATTTAACTTTCCAGAATGATTGATTTGGTTTCGGTGATGTTTCGAAATGAATTGGGACACTTAATCCCAAGGTTGGAAGCTTAGGTTGAAAGAGTTGACTGACTGTTGACTTTTGTGTAAACGGCTCTGAAATGTAGTTTTGATGGTTCCGATAACTTCGTATGATATTTTGGACTTAAGAGTATGTCCGTATTGGGATTTGGAGGCTTGTAGGTCATTTTGGCTTGAATTGGCGAAAGTTGGAAAATTGAAGGTTCGGAAGGTTGAGAAATTTGACTGAGAGTTGAATTATTGATACCGGGCTCAGATTTTGGTTCCGGAAGTTTGAGTAGGTGCGTTGCGTCATTTACAACATGTATGAAAAATTTGAGGTCAATCGGAGTTGGTTGGATATGTTTCGCCATTGGTTTTAGAAGTTGGAAATTCATTAGTTTTGTTAGGCTTGATTTGGGGTGTGATTCCTGTTTTTGATGTTTTTTGATGTGATTTGAGGCTTCAAATAAGTTCGTATCTTGTTTTAGGATGTGTTGGTATGTTTGGATGCGGTCCCGAGGCCTTGGGTGTGATTCGGATTGAAAGAGATTGAATTTTGGACATATGGAAAATCTATTGGGTTCAGTTCTGGTGTAACCACACCTATGAGGAATTGGCCGCAGGCGCGAAGCCACTGAAGCAGCCATGGGATCGCAGAAGCGGTCTTGAGTTGAGTTGGGTGGTTGCGCAGGTGCGAGGAAAATTTCGCACCTACGAGCTCGCAGGTGCAGGCAGCTGGTTGTAGAAGCGGATGTTGGCTTGGGAGGTTGTTGTCGCAGAAGCGGATATTTTCCGCAGGTGCGGGCTATGGTCCGCAGATGCGGTGGGCCGGCATTTAAGTGAGTTTTCGCAGATGCGGATTGTTGACCATAGAAATTGTTCGGCAGAAAGTGGTGATTGTGACCGCATAAGCAATTTTGCTGGGCAGAATGATATAGTCGAGGGTTTGAGCCATTTTCTTCATTGTCGGACTATACAAGTTCGGCTAGTGGCGAATTTTGAGAGCGATTTCACCATAATTCACGAGGTAAGCAACTTTCGATTAGTTTTGTCCATTAATATTGAATACCCATTGAATTTTCCACCTAGATTATGTGTGTTTAAGGTAAAATTAGGGGGATTTGTGGTCTATGTATTGGAGAGTAAGATTTGAGGATTTTAGGTTTGATTTGTGGTCGGAAATGGATTGATTATGGTATGGTTGGACTCGTTATTGCATGGGTGTTCGGAATTGGTGAATTTTTTCGGGTTTCGAGGCGTGGGTCGTAGGTTGGCTTTTTAAATTTGTTTAAATATCTTAGCTTTATCTTATGGAATCGACTCCTACAACTTGTATTGATTATATTAAGTTGTTTGTGACTAGATTCGAATTGTTTGGAGACCGATATGCAAGGCAAGGGTTTGTTGGAGCATTGAGTTGTGCACTTTGAGGTAAGTAACACTTCTAAACTTGGTACTGGGGGTATAAATCTTTGGAATACGTGTTATATGGTTGGTGTTGGGGTGACGCACATACTAGGGGACGGGCGTGCGGACGTGCACTGTGGTAATCATGATTTGGTTATTTCTTTTATACTGTGTTGCTATCAAGGCTTGTCCTCCCAATGAAATCCTTACTTGTTATCGTAACTGAACTATTAATCATGTTAGAAATTATGTTTAGGCTACGTGCTTATCCTGTCGAGAACCATTGAGGTTATTTTTGCTGTTTTGAGTTATCTGCCTTAACTACAATTATGTGCTCAGTCATGATCCTTCATTTGCATACCATATCTCAGTCTCTAATATCATTCACTATCACATCACATATTATTATTGTTTGGGCTGAGTAGTACGAGGTTGTGATCCTTGAGACTTGAGAGACTGGTGACTGAGGTGGGCTTGAGAGCGTGTTGTAAATGTTATTATGGATCGAGCTGCACGCCGCAGCAGGACATATTGGCTTTATTACTATCATTATTATTATGGATAGGGCAGCACGCTGCAGCAGGCCTTATTGGCTTATTTATTATTCCGGATCGGGCTGCACGCTATATCTGGCCTTATAAGCTTTATATTAGCGCTTGGGCAGGATCCGCCCTCCGAAGTCTGACATAACAGCAGTGAGCACATGCACAATGATATATATACACGTGCTTTGGTGAGGGGCATTGATGCCAGGCACCTGTAAAGTACTGAGTGATTGTGTGTGATGAGTGGGTATTTGAGATAGACAGATTGAGTATTCTGAAAGCGTGAGTACTTGAAATTATCACCGTGATACATTACATTTGACATGCACATTTGACATGTAGGCATAAAGATGTAACATTCCTCATGCTAGTTGTACTTGGCACATCTTATCAGTGTTGGGCTTTAATTGTTGAACTTGAAAGCATGTCTAAATTTCTATACTGTGAACGAGCTGAACATGGAAGTTTATCTGAGTTATTACTGCCATTTTCTTTGTTATATCTGTGTTGTCATTATTTGGTTCTGACTGTTCCCTTCTAAGCTCATCACTGCTTTTAGCCCAAGGTTAGCTCTATTATTTATTGAGTACATTTGGTCGGTTGTACTCATACTACACTCTGCACTTCGTGCGCAGAACCAGGTACATCTGACGCGGTGATTGCTATATTGTTGCTAGTACTTGCTTAGAGACTTCAAAGTAGCTGCTATGACCTCCAGAGACCTTGACTCTCGTTCTTTTCATGTTTTCCTGCATTGTTCTATTATTTAGATAGTTGTACTAGAGTTTGTTTTATGTTGTGATGTTGTAGTGTTCATGTGCTCGATGACACCAGGTTTTGGGATGGTTGTAGTACAGTTACAGTTGCCTTTATTAGATATTTCTTAGATTTTCCATTGTTGAGCTTATTAAATCATGTTTTATTAAAATGCGTAGGTGTTATGTGATTGTCAGCTTGCCTAGTAATGTGTTAGGCGCCGTCATGACAGGTTGGGATTTTGGGTCGTGATATAGTGACTATATAGGGAAAGTTTGTGCCGTGAGTTCTAGTCATGAGCATAATTTCTGGGCTCTTAATTCTAGTGCTACTCTCCACATGTGTCCACAAAGAAATTAGTTTGCAACTCATAAGTAGATGAGTGGGACTGTCTACATGGGAGATGATAATCCATTACCATAGAGGGGATTGGTAACATCAGATTGAGAATGTTGAATGGAATCATCAGAAACATTAAACGTTGGCATGTTCCTCGAATAAAGAGAAATTTGATTTTCCTTTCAACTTTGGATGATCAAGTGTATAAGTTTCACTCCAAGACTGGAATACTTAAAGTTGTAAAGGTTTCATGGTACGAGTGAAGGGTAAATTGTATTCTAAATTGTATCATCTTCAGGCCAGTATAGTTGAAGGAAAACTTGTTGTAGCTTCTGAAAAAAGTGACTTGAAGCAGTCTCAGTTGTCACGACCCGGAATTCAACCTCGGGACCATGATAGCGCCTAACATCTACTTGCTAGCCAAGCCGACATTAGATAATTAATTAACCACTTTTAATAATTACTACAAGGTGATGATAATTAGCAATTGATAAACTCAGAAATGAACACAATATTAATATAAATATCACGGTACTAAACTATTCAAAGAAGTCCTGAGTCACAAGTACATAAGCAACTAGAATACTACAAATACGGTTTTAAATAAAGCATAACTGTTTAAAACTAAATAATTAGTAAAGCAGGCTAGAAGGGGACTTCAAGGACTGCAAACGCTAGTAGCTCTACCTCAAGTCTCTGAAAGTAGCTGACTCCGAGTAGTCTCGCTACGCGCCGCTAGGACCAACACTGGGATCTGCATAAGAAGTGCAAAAGTGTAGCATGAATACAACCGACCCCATGTACTCTGTAAGTGCCGAGCCTAACTTCGACGAAGTAGTGACGAGGCTATGGCAAGTCAATCACAATAAACCTGAATGAAATAGTAATAACAGAAAATAAGAAAAGAAACAAAGCAGTAAACACATACAAACGGATGCGAAGATCAACTACCAGAGGGCCCCAGAGTAACAGAATCTAAACCTCGTAGCACAATGATCCGATTTCCATTGTCATGCCATATCATCATCTGTTCATATCATATTCCGTCCTTATCTCGTCATATCATATCTTTTCATATTCTGTTATGGTCAGCAACCCGATCCCCCAATATCAGATTATTAATTAAACAACCCAACACCACTATTTACGAAATATCAACACAAAAAAGGATGAAATGTACGGAACATTAAAGAACCACCAATACAACGGAGAATATCCTATACCTCGCAATCCTAAACCTTATCGACTCATCAACGCTAGAATAGATAAATGACTCACGTAAGTGAAATAACATAATAGAGTGCATCAAGTAATATAAGGACATAAAGCAGGTAAAAATGTGCGACAATGAGAATATACAATTAAGGAAAGTAGGAACATGACACGACCCAAAACCTTTAATGGGTCGTGATGGCCCCCAACGCTACCGTTAGGCAAGCCTAATGATTCATTTTTAACTTTTAAATGTAAAATCTCATGGAACAGTACATACTTATTTCTCAAAATATATCAAGTGTGAGTAACACATAAACCATAGTGATAGTAATAATAAGTACAATGGTGCTTAACTGCTAGTAGTCCCCAGAACTCGGTGCCATAAGTGCATGAGCAATCTAAAAAATATATAAAACTACTACAACTACTGTCCGAAGTAAAATAAACAGAAACAATAAATAAGGTAGAGGGAGACTCGGTGCTGCAGATCCAAGCAAGGCAAGCAGCTCACCACTAAGTCTCTGTGAAAGTGCTTCTACGCCCCTGTGTGACCACTGGAAGTACCTGTCTTAGTACCTGCACGATCAGTGCAGAAGTGTAATGTGAGTACGTAAAATAACACGTATCTGGTAAGTATCTAATCTAACCTCGAAGAAGTAGTGACAAGGGGTCAACACTTACTAGTGGTCAAATAGTAATAAAAAACAAAAGTAGACATTGAGGATGTACAACAAGTAGCAATGAAACAGATAAAACATAAATAATAAATCTCCAACATAGATTTATATGAGGTCACTAAAATGTCATAATCGGCCTCGATGGCACGAACTCAGCTGATATCAAAACCAAATCAAATATCAAGTATTAAGCACGAGTCTGCCGAGGCGTATTGCCCAATCCCGTAGGAAAAGTGATAATCAGTACTGTCGAGGGGAACGACCAGATCCCACAAGAATAGCGATACACAGTATCGCCAAGACGAACGACTCGATCCCATAAGAAGAGTGATACCATACTGCCGAGGCTAACGACCCGATCCCATTACGAAATTTACAACCCTACCGAGGCAAATGGCTCGTTCCCATAAGAGTAGAGAAACTACCTCACTCGCGGAAGTACATGCGAGTCGAGAAGACAAGGATCTATTATTCATTAATTATTCCACAATTTTCCAAAGTAAGCTGCTCAATCAATATTTTATTCTAACCTCAAAATCTCAGTCATAAATTAAGGAAACCAAATACACAGCTTAAATACAAATAACACATTTAAGGCATGATGTGAAGCTAAGTCTACCCGAACATAACATGAATATAGCTACATAAGGACTCTCGTCACCTCTTGCGTACGTGGCTCCACAACAAGTAGCACAGAACAACTAATTCACCTAGGGGGATAATTCCCTCTTACAAGATTAGGCAAGAGAATTACCTCACTTCCAAGTTCACTATTCGGCTCTTAAACTCACTAGAAATCCCAAAGGATACCGAGCAATTCGAAACTAATCAAAAGTCGTATAAACTAATTAATATATGCTCAAAAGTTTATAATTTAACTATTAAACGTATTTTCAATCAAATTTGAAAAGTCCATAAAAGTTACCCCAGACCCACGTGCCTAAATTCTGAAAATTTTCAAAGATAAACTATACACGTTGTATTACGAACTCAAATAATAATTTATTCCCAATTCATATTCAATGTCATGGTCAAATCCCATTTTTACCGAACCTATGTTTCAAACTAAATCCCACAAAATTCACTAATATTCATGTTAAAATCTACCCATGATCAATGTATTTAATTCGAAAATGGGTAGAATTAACTTACCTTGTGATGCTTGATGAAAATCCTCTAAAAATAGCTCTCAAAACCGGCCAACCCAAGTAGAGAAAATGAGCCAAGTCCCATATTAAAAATAAAATCTGCCCAGGCAGTTCTTCGCGATCGCGAAAAATGCCTCGCGATTGCGAAGGCCAATTCCTCCCAGCTGCCTAAGTACTCTTCGCGTTCGCAACCTCATGGTCGAGTTCGCGATACGCAATTGACTGCCATTCGTGTTCGCATTCAATCAGTCACGTTCGCGAAGGCTAACAGGCTGCCAGCCCCACGCCTCTCCTGCCTTCTTCGCGTTCGATATATGGCCTCCGCGTTTGCAAAATGTAGCCAGGTCCTCCTTCGCGATCGTGGACCATTCTTCACATTCGCATAGGGAAATCATCTACCACTTACAATTCCTTCTTCGCATTCGGGGGATACCTTTCGCCGTCGCGAAGCACACTAGCAAACCAACAGTTTTCAGCCAACTTTAACTTACTCCGGGTGGTCCGAAACACACCTAAGCCACCCGGGACCTCGTCCAAATGTACCAATAGATCCGTAAAAATTCTACGAATCTACTCGAAGTATCGAAACACATAAAGTAACACCTCATAACCCAATTAATCAACTTCTTAGCTTCAAACTCATTTCAACCAACTCTGGATGCGACGAAACATACGTAGACATCTCGGAATGAAGCCAAATTTTACGCACAAGTCATAAATCACGATACAAATCTATTCCAAAGCTCAAAATCCCAAATGGACATCATTAAAATCCACTTCAAGCCAAACTTAGAAAATTCTAAAACATTCAATATGCCAACCTTCAACAATAAGCTCTAAAACACTCACTGCCTACCCAAAACTCGATCCGAACATATGCTCAAGTCCAAAATTATCAGAAGAGCATATTGAAGCCTTTAAATCTCGGTTCCGAAGTTGTTTACTGAAAATGTTGACTCAACTCAAACTTGGTCACTTAGGCCACTATTATGAAACTAAGTGTTCTGAATTCAACCCGAACCCTTTCAAAACCAAACCAATCATTCTCGCAATTCATAAAACAGTAAAAGCATATACCAAAAGTCTAATAGGGAAACGAGGATCTATAAAGCAAAACGGCTGGTCGAGTCATTACATTCTCCACCTCTTAAACAAATGTTCATCCTCGAACGGGTTTAGAATCATACTTGGAGTTTCGAATAAGTGTAGATATCTGCTCCACATATCCTCCTCGGTCTCCCAAGTCACCTCCTCGACTGGTTGACCCCTCTACTAGACCTTCACCAACTGAAATCCTCTTAGACCTCAACTTGGGAACCTGCTTGTCAATAATGGCAACTGGATCCTCTTCATACTCCAAGATCTCATCAAGCTGCACTGTAATGTAATCTGACACATGTGACCTGTCGGTATGGTATCTCCGGAGCATAGACACGTGGAATACCGGATGAACTCTCGATAGTCTGGGAGGCAAAGCAAGCTTGTAAGCAACCTCACCAACTCGCTGCAACACCTCAGATGGACCAATGATCCTCGAACTCAGCTTACCCCTCTTTTCGAACTTCAAGATACCCATCATCAGTGAGACTTTCAAGAGAACCTTCTCGGCCACCATAAATGATAAATCACGCGCTTTCTAATTCGTGTAACTCTTCTGTCTGGACTGAGCTGTGCAAAGTCGCTCTTGAACCAAATTTACCTTATCCAAGGCATCCTTTACCAAATCAATACCATATAGCCTAGCTTCGCCAGGCTCAAACTAACCGAGGGGAGAATGACACCACTGACCATACAAAGCCTCAAATGGATCCATCTTGATGTTGGACTGATAATTATTATTACAAGAAAACTCGGCCAATGGTAAGAATCAATCCCACTGCCCTGCAAAGTCAATCTATCGGGCTCTGAGTATATCCTCTAGAATCTGAACTATCTGCTTCGGCTATCCGTCGGTCTGCGGAAGAAAGTCCATGATGAGCTCTACCCGGGTACCCAACTCACTCTGTACAGCTCTCCAGAAATGCAAGTGAACTGAGTGCCCCTATCCAAAATGATGGCACACCATGCAATCTGATGATCTCCTGAATATAAATTTGGGCCAATTCTGAATTGTAAGTAGTCACCACTAGAATAAAGTGTGCAGACTTGGTTATTCTGTCGATAAAGACCCGAACAACATCGAACTTCCTCAACGTCCGTGGTAACCTAACTACAAAATGCAGAGTGATGCACTCCCACTTACCGCTCCGGTATAACCATCTGCTGAAGTAAGCCACCTAGTCTCTGGTGCTCATACTTAACCTGTGAAATTCAAACACCTCACCATATACTCGACTATGTCCTTCTTCATCCACCGGCACCAGTAATGCTGCCTCATGTCACGATACATCTTCGTAGCACCTAGATGAATAAAATACAGTGAATTTTGTTCCTCCTCTAGAATCGTCTCCCTTATACCATCAACATTAGGAACACATAAGTGACCCTGGAGTCATAGAACACCATCATCACCGATAGTGACCTCCTTGGCATCACCACGTAGCACCGTCTCTCTAAGGACCAGGAAGTGTGGATCATCAAACTAGCGAGTCTTGATCCGTTCGAATAAGGAACTGAGCGACAACACATGAAAGAACTCAACTGGGCTCAGAAATATCCAACCTCACAAGTCGATTGGCTAAGGACTGGATGTCCAAGACCAATGGCCTCTCCTCCTGATATGAAAGCCAAATTTCCCATACTCTCAGCCTTTCTGCTCAAGACATCCGCGACCACATTCGTCTCGCTCGGATGATACAAGATAGTACTATAATAGTCCTTCAGTAACTCAAGCCACCTGCGCTGCTAAGATTAATCCCTCTGCTTAAACAAATGCTACAAACTGCGATGATCGGCGTAAACCTTGCAAGACTCCCTAAAAAGATAATGCCTTTAGATCTTGAGGGTATGAACTATCGCAGCGAACTGCAGATCGTGCACAGGATAATTCTTCTCATGGGGCTTCATCTAACGTGAAGAATATGCAAGAACCCGCCCCTCTTGCATCAATACACAAACCCAAGCCAACACACAAAGCATTACAATACACAGTATACAACCCTGATCCGGAGGGAAACACTAACACCGATGCTGTAGTCAATCCGGTCTTGAGCTTCTGAAAGCTCGCCTCGCAATCATTGGACCATCTGAACAGAGCACCCTTCTGGGTTAATCTAGTCAAAGGAGCTGCAATAGAAGAGAATCCCTCTACAAACCGACGGTAATAACTTGCTAACCCCAAGAAACTCCTAATTCGGTCACTATAGTAGGATGAGGAAAACCCTAAACTGCCTCGACCTTCTTGGGATCCACCTTAATACCCTCACTTGATACAACATGCCCTAAGAAAGCTACGGAATCTAAATAGAACCCTCACTTGGAGAACTTAGCATATAACTTCTGCTTCCGCAAGGTCTGAAGCACTAACCTCAAATGATGCTCGTGCTCCTCCATATTACGCGAGCAGATCAATATGTCATCAATGAAGACAATGAAAAATGACTTAAGATATGACCTAAAGACTCGATTCATCAAATCCATAAACACTGCTGCGGTTTTAGTCAAGCCGAAGGACATCACTAGAAACTCATAGTGCCTATATCTGGTCCGGAAGGTCATCTTCGGAACATCCGATGCACGAATCTTCAGCTGATGATACCCAGATCTCAAATCAGTCTTCGACAACAATCTACTGCCCTGTAGCTGATCAAAAAAATCATCAATGCACGACACTAGGTACTTATTCTTAATGGTGACTTTGTTCAACTGGCGGAAATTAATGCACATCCGCATACTCCTTTAACTCTTAATTAATGCACACGCTTTCCCTGATAAACCTCTTCTCAAGAAGCTCTTAAAGCTTCTCCTTTAACTCCCTCAGCTTCTTTGGATCCATGCGATAAGGCGAAGTAGAGATAGGTTGGGTGCCTGGCACCAAATCAATCCTGAAATTGATACTCCCCCCCCCCCCCC
>MCJB01000781.1:291345-310425 GCA_002018475.1 Nicotiana obtusifolia | reverse complement strand
CCCCCGATCTGGTGGCATACCTAGTAGATTAGCAGGAAATACATTGGAAAACTATCGTACCACCGGCACTAAATCTATCTCGGTAGTCTCTGCAGTAGTATCTTGAACAAAGGCCAAATAAGCCAAACCATCCTTCTCGACCATATATCGAGCCTTCAATAAAGAAATAACCCGACTGGAAGTACCAATAGACAAAACCCTCCACTCTAATCTATTCAAGCATCGCCAAGGTAATAGTCTTGGCATGGAAATCAAGAATGGCATGGTACAGAGACAACCATATCGAGCAATAAAAGATCCGTTCTGGTCTCATAACCACAGAAAGTCAATACACAGGACAGGTAGACCCGATCCACAACAACAGAATCACCCACTGGCATGGACACATATACAGGAACACCCAAGGACTTGCGAGATACATCCAAATGAGGAGCAAATATAGAGGAGACATAGGAATTAGTAGAACATGGATCAAATAGTATCGAAGCATCCCTATGACAAATAGAAATAGTACATGTGATCACTGCATTGGAGAAGACTGCCTCTGGCCTGGCTGGGAAAATATAGAATCTAGCCGGAGTGCCATTTGACTGGCCTCCACCTCTAGGGAGACCCCTACCCACCTGCCCTCCACCTCTGGTCAGGCGGGCAGGCGGGCGAGCGGTGCGGTTGTTACGGTAAGCATGAGCCAATGATCCTGCTGCACTGCCTTGCCCCGAGTCTGGGACAAAACCTCTTCACGTGGCCCTAATCCCCGCACTCAAAGTAACCCCTCAGAGTGGTGAACTGCAGACATGATGTCTGACCCTGCTGGCCTGAATACCCACTGGAGGAACCCTAAATAGGTAGAAGATGGTAAGTACTCTCTGGAATAGCACTGAAGTAGGGTCGTGCTAGAGCACTCCGAAGGTGGTGGTGCTGAATGCATAGGACTACTAGACTGGCCCTTTGTGAACTAACCTCTACCCCTAAATGGGGCGCCACTGAATCCACCAAAATGACGGTGCCGCTTATCCCTCGACACAAACTCTCCGCTGCAGTTGCAAATACGCTCTATCTGTGGGGAGTATAATAGTTGCATGGCGATTCAAGCCAGTAAATCTCACCTCGTAGTCAGTCATACCCTGACGCAGCTGCTTGAACTGACCCAAAAGCTCCTCTTTCTCTAAAGGTGGTATGTAGTTCTCCAAGAATAGATGCATAAACTGATCCCGAGTCAAGGGAGGTGAACGTGCCGGCCTGCTATGGAGGTAAGCCTGCCACCATCTAAAGCCTTTCCCTCAAGCTGAAATGTGGAGAAGTCCAACCTGTTGGACTTCAATATTCTCATGTTACGTAGACTCTCCTTGCACCGGTTAACATGTGGGTCCTCTGACCACTCACCTCCAAAAATAGGAGGATGAAGCCTAGTCCATCTGTTCAGCCGCTTCTACTGCTCAATAATCGCAGCTGATCTGGGCTCAGGCATAACCACTATAACTAGTCGGACCCTGCCCACAGGTAGTGCACCTGGGGTCTAATAAATAACAGCAGCGTGCCCTGGAGCCTGAGTGGTAGGGGTATGTGCTCCCCCTCCTGCCTGAGATGTGGTTGGGTCCATTGGAAATAAACTAGCCTGCATCATAGAATGCATGAACTGCAGCATGCGGCCCATGGCCTCCTGAAATCTCGGTGTAGTCATGAAATCTGTCGAGACCGGCTCAATAGCAGGTATCTCATCCTGCTCCTCAATAATAGGATCCTCAACTAGATCTACTGGTGGTACTATTAGAGCAACTGTAGGACGTCCTCGTCCTCTCCCAAGAGCTGGAGCCCTCTGCCGTCCTCTGCCTCGACCTCTAGCAATAGGAGGAGTAGCTCCTCTACCACCGGGTAAAATTGTCGTGCGCGTTCTCACCATCTGTGAGAGAATAAGAAAAAGATAATTAGCACAACATCAACTGCACCAAAGGAAATGAAGAAAGAGAAGTTTCCTAACACCCTATAGCCTCTCAAAGATATGTACGGACGTCTCCGCACCGATCTGCAAGACTCTACTAGGTCTGATCATGAGTTGTGAAACCTATGTGAACCTAGAGCTCCTATACCAAGCCGTTACGACCCAAAACTTATAATGGGTTGCGATGGCGCCCAACGCCGCCGTTTGGCATGCCAACACATGAACCTCCAATTTAATTTTCCTTTTTAACTTTTTAAAAACGGAAATTTTCTTAAATACACCGAATAAAAGTAAAATCTCATGGAACAGTACATACTTTCCCAAAATATATCAAGTATGAATACAAATAAACCATAGTGATAGTAATAATAAGTACAACGGTGCTTAACTGCTAGTAGCCAACAAAACCTGGTGCCACAAATGCATGAGCAATCTAAGGAATATACAAAACTATAACAACTATTGTCCGAAGTAAATAGACAGAAACAATAAATAAGGTAAAGGGAGACTCTGGTGCTGCAGATCGAAGCAAGGCAAGCAGCTCACCACTAAGTCTCCGTGAAAGTGCATTTACACGCCCGTGTGATCACTAGAAGTAGCTGTCTCACTACCTGCACAATCAGTGCAGAAGTGTAGTGTGAGTACGTAAAATAATGCGTACCCAGTAAGTATCTAGTCTAACCTCGAAGACGTAGTGATGAGGAGTCGACTTGACACTTACTAGTGGTAAAATAGTAATAAAATACATCACATAGACATGGAGGATGTACATCCAGTAGCAACAAAACAGATAAAAGATTAATGGTGAATCTCCAACATGGATCTATATGAAGTCACCAAAAAATCATAACTGGCCTCGAAGGCACGAACTCAGTTGATATCAGAACCAAATAAAATCTCAATTATTAAGCATGAGTCTGCCAAGGCGAACAGCCAATCCCATAGGAAAAGTGATACTCAATACTGGCAAGGCGAATGGTTCAATCGCATAAGAATAGTGTTACCATATTGTCGAGGAAAATTGGCCCAATCCCATAAGAGTAATTTATATCACTGCCGAGGCAAACGGCCCGATCCCATAAGAGTAGAGAAACTAACTCACTCGCAGAAGTACATGCGAGTCGAGAAGACACAGATCTGTTATTCATCAATTATTCCACATTTTTCAAAGTAAGAGGCTCAATAACTATTTTATTCTAATCTCAATCTCAGTCATAAACTAAGAAAATCAAATACACAGGGTAAATACAAATAACACATTTAAGAAATGATGTGAAGCTAAGTCTACCCGGACATAACATGAACATAGCTACGTACGGACTCTCGTCACATTGTGCGTACGTAGCTCCCACAACAAGTAGCACACAACAATTAATTCACCTAAGGGGATATTTTCCTCTTACAAGATTAGGCAAGAGACTTACCATGCTTTCAAGTTCACTATCCGGCTCTTGACCTCACTAGAAATCCCCAAACAACGCCAAGCAATCCGAAACTAATCTGAAGTCTTATAAACTAATCAATATATGCTCAAAGGTTCATACTTTAACTATTAAACTAATTCCAACCAAATTCGAAAAGTCCATAAAAGCAACCTCCAGGCTCACGTACACCGATTCCAGAAATTTTCGAAGATAAACACTTCCCATGACATTATGAACTCAAATATATAATTTATTCTCCATTCTATAATCAATTTCGTGGTCAAATCTCATTTTTACCAAACAAAGGTTTCCAACCAAATCTCACAATTTTCACTAATTTTCATATTAAAATTTACCCCGTAATCCATGTATTTAAGTCCAAAATGGGTAGAATTCACTTAACTTGTGATGCTTGATAAATATCCTTTCACAAGAGCTCTCAAAATCAACCAACCCAAGTGAAAATGAGAGAAACTAAGCCAAGTCCCGTATTAAGAATCACATCTTCCCAGGCCCGTTCTTCTTCGCGATCCCCGAAAATGCCTCGGGATCTCGAAGGCCAATTCCTCCCAGCTGCCCAGGTACTCTTCGTGTTCGCGACCTCATTGTCGCATTTGCAATGACCAACTGGCCCTGCCCTTCACGTTCGCATTCCATCAGTCACGTCCAAAGGCTAACAACCTACTAGCCCCACGCCTCTCCTGCCTTCTTCGTGTTTGCAATAGGGCCTCCTCGTTCGCAAAGAGTAGCAAGGTCCTTCTTCGCGATCGTGGACCATTCTTCCCGTTCGCGTAGAGAAATTAGCTGCCCCTCCAAAATTCCTTCTTCGGGATCGCGGGATACCTTTCGCGATCGCGAAGCACACCATCAGTTTTCAGCCAACTCTAACTTGCTCCGGGTGGACCGAAACACACCCGAGCCACCCGACCCCATCCAAATGTACCAACAGGTCCGTAAATATACTACGGAGCTATTCGAAGTCTTGAAACACATAATATAACACCGGAACTACGAATCGCACCTCAAAACCCAATTAATCAACTTCTAAGCTTCAAACTCATTTCAACCAACTCCGGACGCAACGAGACATACTTAGGCAACTCGGAATGACACTAAATTTTACGCACAAGTCATAAACCACGATACGAACCTATTCCAAGGTTTGGAATCCTAAACAGAAATCGTTAATACGAAAATCCACTTCAAGTCAAACTTAAAAAATTCTAAAACCTTCAACAACAAGTGTCGAAGCACTCCCGGCCCACCCGAAACTCGATCCGAACATACGGCCAAGTCCAAAATCATCATACGAACCTATTGAAACCTTCAAATCCTGATTCCGAGGTCTTTTACTAAATATGTTAACTCAAGGTCGCAAGTTCTATACATTAAGATTTGCAGCACCTATTCAGGAGCTGAGGAATCGGCTTGCAAGGAAAATCTTGATTGAAAGTCCATATATTTCTATTTTCCTCTATCTCCGGCTAGAAAAGAATGTATGCGTCAAACTTTAATGTCTCACTGATTTAGATACGATGAGATAATCATCAAAGTTTGGGAATCTCAACTGGAATACCACACTGCACCGGTACTGGTTATGAGCCACATTCAGCGAAGAGTTTCTGGTCTTTGTCCCCTTAATGCATTATAAATTGCAAGGAAAAAACTCAGCCATCTTAGATCATTATTATGGAACTAAGTGTTCCGAATTCGACCTGAACCCTTCCAAAACCAGACCAACTATCCCCGCAAGTCATAAAACAGTAAAAGCACATATGAGAAGTCTTAAATAAGGGAACGGGGATATATAGAGAAAAATGACCGGTCAGGTCATTACAGAACATGTAGCAGATAAGCAAATATTTTAGCTAGAAATGAACAAGTCAAGCAAGTAACAATTAAATAAAAATTAATAAGCAAGGCATAGATGTCAAGTAAGAACATGTAAAAATTAAAACATATAACAAGAGATATCATGGAACAAATTAATGCATGGAAATAAATAGCCCAATCCCACATGCTAAATCTCATGACAGCGCATATACACTCCTCACCTCACATATACCTGTTTCTCCACACAATTCATATAACAAATAGTTCGACGAGCCCTAATTCCCTCAAGTCAAGGTTAGACACAACATTTACTTCTTTCCGCAATCAAATCAACATTTAACCACAGCCTTTCCTTTAGAATTATCCTCCAAACCAATCAAATCTAGCTAAATACAGTTCAAATACTTCAAAGTAAGCTTTAGAAACTACCCACGAGTGATAAAGATTCGATCTTTAATGAAATTGGAAAAGGTAAAAAAAGTCAACCCCGGGCTTGTCCGGTTAAAACTCGAGTCTAAGGGTAGATCTCGACTACCCATAACCCCACGAGTCCATATATATGTTTGGTTTTCAAATCCGAGTCCAATTCGACTCTCAAATCCCAAATTTTTATTTTTCAAAACATAGACAAAAATCCCCAAAATTTCTCTTAGATTCTCATGAATTTGATGTTAATTATCAGTTATAATAATTTAATATTATTGATAATATACTAAAATTACTTGCCCAATGATTGTATGTGAAAATCCCCTCTCCAAATCGCCTCCTATCGAGTCTCGGGTTCAAAAATATGAAAATGAGACTAAAATCCCGTCTTCCAGCCCTTTTGTTCAGCTGCGGATGTCGCAAATGCGATATTAGGTTTGCATTTGTGAACCTTCACAATTGCAAAACAGGGATCACAAAATCAAACCCTAATAGCCCATACAGTTGCGATGGCAGCCTTCTTCGCAAAAGCGACGAAATGGTCGCAATTGCGACCCAACCCAATATTATACTGTCTTTGCAAATGCAAAGTGGGAGTCGGATTTGTGACATCTGGCCCTCCCCTGTCCTCTTCGCAATTGCGATGCTGGTGCTCGAAATTGCGACAACTGCAGCACCAGCACACCAGCAACCTATAACCAGCTCAAACCAATCTGAAACATGCTGGAAACTCACATGAGCCCCTCGGGCTCTAAACCAAACAAGCACACAAGTCTAAAAATATCATACGAACTCACTCACATGATTAAAAACACCAAAATAACATCTAGAACCACGAATTTCAGATCAAAACGCATGAAATTCAAAAGAAACTTAAGAATCTCTAGAATCACAATCAAGCGTCTGAATCCGATCAAACCAACTCCGAATTGCATCAAATTTTGCAGACAAGTTTTAAATAATAAAAAGGACCTATTACAAGTCCCAAAGCCAAAATTCAAACCCGATAACCATAACCTACGGTCAAACCTAGAGAACCAAATCCATCTTGCGCAAACGGGAGACGATGATTTCCAAATATTCAAATTGCTAACTTTTGGCAAAACAAGTAAAATCAACCTAGGAACCCCCAAATTCGATTTCGAGCATATGCCCAAGCTCAAAATCACAATACAAACCTACCGGAGTCGTCAAAATACCAATCTAGGATCGTTCATCTAAAATGTTAACTGTGATCAACTCTAGCCTAAGTCTTGGTCAAAAATTTTATTTTCTTCAAAATTTCACGTAAAAACGTATCAAAAAGTGAAACGAACCATGCACACAAATCAAGAAATATCAAATGAAGCTACGGGAGGTCTCGGATCATGAAAATTAAGGCTAGTACTCGAAATGGCCTACCAGATCGTCACATCAGTTGTGGCACTTGCGACTTAGTCATAAGAGTGACAAGAGATTGTCTTTGTTGAGGAAGCACAATTTACTGAATGGGTACAAAATTAAGTTTTGAATTTTTGTGAGCATCGAGTGTTTGGTAATCAAATAAGTGTAAGATTCAGTAATAAGGCAGAGCACAAAATCGGAGACAAGTTAAATTATATACATTCATACGTGTGGGTTCCAAACATATTTTATGACTTTGATTGATGATTAATCAAGAATGGCGTGGATGTATTTTCTGAAAAAAAAAAGATGGGTTATTTTCTACATTTGTTAAATGAAAGACGATGATTGAGAGGCAAACTAAAAGAAAAGTTAAGCGTCTTCGAATTGACATTAGGTTGGAATTTTACAATTGCGAGTTCAATAATTTCTACAGCAAAGAGAGCATAGTGAGAAACCTCCCTGGTGTCGGAACATCAGAACAGAATAGTGTTGCAGAATGTATGAACAAAAATTTTTATGATAGGACACGAAACATGCTTTCATACTCATGCGTTAGCAAGGATTTTTGGGCTGAAGCAATCAATACAACTTGTTATTTGATCAACAGATCTCCATCCACAACTATTGAGTTCAAAACTCCTTTTGAGGTATGATGCAATGCGCCTGCGATTATCAATTTGAGGATTTGGTTGTCCTGCTTATGCTCATGTGAATGATGGAAAACTTGATCGAAGTGCGTATTTATAGGGTGTGCAACTGGAATGAAAGGTTATGGGTTGCGGTAAACTCCAAGGTTAATTATCTACCTCACTAAGAGAGCAGGAGGGAGAAGGCAACAGCAAAAACAGATCATGGTATCACTGACCGCATAGAGCTAAAAATTGAATCTCTACTAGCTCATTCCAATAGTTCTAAAGTAGAGAAAGTGGATAAGGTGCAAAATATTGATCAAGATGATAATATTAATGCACCTGTACAACATCAACTGTATAAAGTTACAATAGGCAGAGAGAAAGAGTGATCAACCAACCGCAAAGATTTGCAAACGTAGTTTATGGGAATCTTCTTTGATATACGAATCATGTGGGATTTTCTTTGGCAATTGCAGAGACCGTTGATACCTTTGAGTATAATAGCTATCTAGAAGCTATTTCGAGTACAAAACCAAATTGACGGATTTGTGCTATAGTTAAAGAGATTAGGTCTCTTGACAAGTTTAGGCGTTGCCTAGACTTGATTCGTGTGTGCAATACTCAGTAGAGCCCTCGCGAGGGTTGAGGGAAAAGTAGAAAGACGTTGTTCCTGTTGATGAAGAGATTCAAGCCAAAGGGAAAATTTATTATTTGATGCTTGAATTATTTTCTTGTATTTATAGAAAACTCATAATCCTTATAGGTTTGAGAAAACCTATTGTTTTAATAGATTTGGGAAACGAAAACTTATTGTCCTTATCGAATTGGGAAACCTTTCTCTTATAGGTTTGAGACTATTTAAGATTTATATATAGGGGTTATAGTTGGAGGTTCTAGAGATTATATTGTGTTTTTTCTCATTTATAGTGAAAAACTTTCCCTGCTTCTGTCCCGAGGATTAGGCTTAGTCGAACCTCGTTAAATTCTTGTATTTGATGTTTCTTCTCTATTTGCTTTATGTGTAATTGTATGCTAATTAAGCTACTATCCTGCGCAATAGTACGGATAGAATTTATAAGGAGAACGAAAATATATTTAAAGGTTAACCTGAATAAGAGTAACCTGAATTTTGGCGAAGACGAAGAAGAAGCAGGACAGAGCATACACCGTACTTTTGTCTTAAGTGTCCCAAATACTGAGTACAAGCTATATTTTAGAAAAATAAGGTATGACTTAAATAGCAGGGTGCAAACCGAGTACCGAGTGCGATTTCTACATTTATAGTGTTGGGCTAAGCTTTGCAAATCCTTTCAAATGATAGATTGGGTTGTTGAATTCTGTAATACACCAGGATGGGAGTTGACTGGACTTGTCCGTTTTGAGTACAGCTTTAGGAAAAAATGATCATGCACTTAAGGGATGTTTTAAGCCCCAAAAATAAATGCCTTCTTGAATTATTGTTAAGGCACAAAAAAAGAAGAAAAAAGAGGAAAAACCTCCTACTGACATTTAATTCATGTGGGGACACGATATGCACGAAGACTGACTGCTTATGTTATGTATAATGTTAATACTTTCTTCCGAGCTCCGATTATTTTTCCAAATCCTCAGGGCTAAGCATCTATCTACCTTCTGCTGATTTTGCTTATATCCAACGGGCAAGACCAATTTTAAGCCTATCTTGGTTAACTTGATAATAATATAGATTCGCAAATTACTTAGCAGAAGGAGCACGTATTCTCCCAGGTAGTTCAGTGTTTTGGTCTACCACATTACTACTCCTATTACATTCCATCATTTAATATTGAAAAGTAGTACCTGTATTATTTACCTATTAATTTTATTGACAAACATCGGAGAAACTATTAAAAGTATAATTCTATAAAAGTGTTTCTCTTAAGTGTATCGCAGTGCATCCTCACTGTCAATAATCATGTTTCTTTACTTATTTCTTTAATAGTTTCCTACTAATCATCAAAGCTTAGACAAAAGCTAATATCTCACCAACAAATGGAAAAAGGAAAACTGAGGCTAGGAAGTGATTGAGATATGGCCAGAGTGACAGGGGAATAAGGTACCCACCTTTATACAGAATTGACTAAGAGAATAGAAACATTATCTCTTTAAAGAAACAATAAAAAAGTAGTTCAGTTAAGCTCTATTTACCTAACATGTTTCCATTTTATCATTTTGGTTTATTAATTTAATTGATAAAGAGGATTATAAAAAGTAAGACGTATCAATCATGATAGCATTTTCGAGAAGCATCACCAACAAAAGCCAATTTAGGTTGTCATAGTCCTATGAATATTTTAACTCCAATTTTTGGTAATGCATTACTTCATGACAATTATTTAAGTGGTTTTGGATAAGGGTGGTGGAATAAGGTCATAGGTTTGGGAACTTGTTTACATCCTCATGACAATTAATGACAGCCACAAGAGACGGATACAAACAAATGCATCAATTATGAGATTCCTAAGCACTTTTATAAATAAAAATTATCTTGTGTCTCACACAAGTTACATAAATTATGGAACTTCAAATTGGAATTAAAAGTTTAAGACTTGAATTTACGAATTTGTGAAATAAAAAGAAAACTCAGACAACTTATGTTAGTTGCATCATATAAAAAGCCTAATGATTGTTTGCGTTTTATTTGGCACGCTTAACTTTAAAGAGTTAAAATGTACTTTGTTAATTGCAACTGACTTAGAGCCCGCCTAAACATTAAGTGATAAAACCACTTTTTTCTGAACTGATAATGGACAATTAATGTTTTCAATAAAAAGAGTGATTCTGTAAAAATTATTGGAATTAAAATTATTTGAAAATTTTAAGTATCCTTACGCGGAGAAGGACGAATGGTAGAAATGAAATGAAGAGGAAGTTAGCACTTTTATTTTGGAGTGGCATTCAAAATTTACTAAGCTAAAGAATATAGTTATAAGCTAATTTGACTTATAAGCATTTTTTATGTTAACTACTGCGTAGATAAATGTAAAAAGTGCATAAGATTATCGTGCACTTCTTACTTTTGATGCAATTGTTACTGAATTTATGTAGGTTTTATCTTTACTGTCGTTGGATACAAATGAATATTTGTTGATTTTCTGAAAATAGACATTTCGGCTAGTGTTATGTGACTCTACCTCAATTAGAAAAATGGAGGCGACAAATAGAGGCAAAGAAAAACTAAAAGTCATTATCGCTTTTCTTATATACAATAGTATACTTCTTATAATTGCTTAATTTCTAAGTCAATAGGCTTTGAGTGCAAGTTAATTTTTACCTAGTTTATGTGCAGTTTGACTTAACTAAAGACCAAAAAAAAAAAAAAGGAAAGAGAAGCTGAAACATTAATTTAAATTACTAGGAAGCGACAATAATTCAAAGATACAAGAGACTAGATTGAAAAAAGCAAAAAGGAGCAAGGAATTAAAAATAAAAAAGGGAAAAGAAGTAGAAAAATACACAAAAGAGGGAAATTCATAGGAAAAACAAACAGTACATTTTTTTTTTTCTGTTACTTTTCCCATTGGGAAATATCTACAATTTTTCATGGCTGGTTTTATTCAATTGGATTGGAAAATTTTAGGCATTGCTCCTGAAGGAACCAAGAGCTTTGATGGCACCAGCACGGAGGATGAACTGGTGGTAGACGGCGGCGGCGAAGGCTCCGATGAAGGGACCCACCCAGAAAATCCAGTGTTCATCCCAAGCCTTGTCCTGATTGTAAATAACTGCTGCACCAAAACTCCTAGCAGGATTGATGCCAGTTCCAGTAATTGGTATGGTGGCTAAGTGAACCATGAACACAGCAAATCCAATTGGAAGTGGTGCCAACACCTGATCATATTCAAATATAATACAACATATATTAGATCGATTATCGTTCTTTTAAAAATAATAATAATAATAATTTAAGGTTTTGTTTTTATGCATGAATGCTATAACGACTATTTCATTTATTTTATGAAAGATTCTATAGAGAAAATGGTAATAATTACATTTAAAGAGATGTTTCTTTTGATTGATGGTGTTAGGTTACCTGCCTCTTTCAATTACACTAATAGTTTAGAAAATTGGCTAATTGGCATCACAAAATTAAATACTTCTATCAACTAGAAGCCCTGGCGAGTCACTTTTAGAAAGTCAAAGAGAGTGTTGTCTTTAGCTATAGTTTGTAGTATTGGAGGCCTAACAAACGCTACTGCTCAGAAAAGGATTGGGGTGAAACTGATAGAATGAGGTTAGGACAAATTGTTTGACAATTTGTAAATAGAAAATTTCACTATTTACATATATTGGTCTAAATTTTTGTGGGAATAAAATATAAAAAAAATGAAGGTTTAGAAGAGAATACTTACAGGGACATGGGAGTCTCTAGCATTTCTCTTGGGGTCAGTAGCAGAGAAGACAGTGTAAACCAAAACAAAAGTACCAATAATCTCAGCAGCTAATCCAACACCTTTGGTATGGCCAGGAGCCATGACATTAGCACCTCCACCATACCTGACATAATACGCACTCTGGAATCCCTTCACCAAACCCACACCACAGATTGCACCCAAACACTGTGCCACCATGTACAAAACTGCTCTGATCAATGATACTTTCCTTGCCAAAAACAGCCCAAATGTCACTGCTGGGTTTATGTGTCCTCCTGTATGAAATAAAATATACACCGATATTAATTAGTATTTAACTGCTCCAGTAAAGTTTAATTTTTGTGCCTCAATAGATTTGCTCCACTTATTTATAGTCTTCTGTCAAAGATGACTTAGAATAACATATAATCATTAATAATTATTCTAATTTAGAAACCTAAGAACTTAACAGATAACTTGTTATGACGACTTAATGGGTGATATTTGAATTAAAACTTCACGACTATCATATTATCAAGATGACTTTCTACTAACAAAATAAACCAACTGAATTGTAAAGAAACAATACACTTAAAGATCACCTAAACGACATTAAAAAGTAATTGTTTGCTTTAATAAATCAAAATACTTAAATAATAAAAATTAATTACGCTTTCAATATGTTGAGTTGAATCTAAGTTTTATACACAACACCAAAAAGTTTAATGATATCAATTCATATAAAGTTCCGTTCATAAAAAGAAAATTAATAACCTAAAAATAAAGTATATTATATTACTTATTATAACATGTTAAAACACACAGCTAGTAGAAAATTTTAATTCTACACTGACCGTGTTTATAAGTTGAGATTGAGCTAAAGAAGCTATGAAGCAAGAAACTTACCAGAGATACCGGCGGTGCAGTAAACAAGAATGAAAATCATGCCACCAAAAGCCCAAGCGATACCAAGAATACCAACGCCGCCACAGATATCACCGTCCGCCTTGACATCTGACTGGACCTTGTACCCAATCACAGTCAAGACAGTAACATAAAGGAAAAGCAAAGTGGCAATGAACTCAGCAATAACAGCCCTGTAAAGTGACCATTGTGTCAGCTCCTCAAAGTCTACTAAAGGAGCTGGTGGAGGGTCAGTGTAGTCTTTTGCAGAAAACTCTGCTGCTTGCTCTCTTGCTACCTCAACTTCTTTAGTCATGGCTAACGAAAAAGAAAGAAACTTTGAAACAGGGGATGGATGATGAGAAGTGAGTGTAAAATGGATAGGTATTTATGGGAGAAAACAGAGGACTTTAATGATTGATTTTAGAGTGGAGAAAGAGTTTATGTTTAGTTTAATTGTTTTAACTTAATATTAATATTTTGAGCCGTCCAATACTACTCCATTATTGTCGAATTTGTGAGCTTGCAATTGGTCCCACAGGCCACCATTGCAACACAACGGCTTTCTTATAGTCTAGTTTTGGCTTTCTACTTAATTAAATATGTTCTTTTAGTACGTTATCTTTTGTTGGTTTCTCTTTTATTTCATTGGCTTGGCATTTAGACTTTAATTAATCTTGAGTATTTTCAGAAAGATTTATCAAAAGCTTAGAAAGGAAAATTTACCTGGCAACGGTACGCTGCTAGCTGGATTGCAAAAGAAAACTAGAAAACGAAAGCAATATAAAAGTTGATGTTATGAAATAAAAGTTATTTAGTAAAATATGAACAAGAAATGGAGATAGAGATAAGGAAGAGATTTTTTTTTTTAATTGTATTTTTTATTTATTTATTACAAGGTCTTTATATAAACATGAAAAGTAAAGAATCACTACTGTAAAATATGTCATTGAATATGTCATTAAGCATTTGAGATCTTATAGTAGTGAAAGTTATGGAGATAATGGAGAAGAGTAGTGAGCATTACTCTTTTGGTGGTTATGGACATCCACCATAACTCAAGATTTTATAACAGTTGATACATAATGCTGTAATTTTTAAGAAAATACCTCTCGCCATATTATTTGTTGTTTTGATAAGTTGACGTTGTTTAAATTACTCGACGTCTTAGTAAAAAATAAAAAACAAAAAAATATTTATGCGGAATATCTTTTTTCAAATTTACTATTACTATTCTAATCGTAATAGTGATAAAGAACAGTTTTGACAAATATTCTTATTAAGATTGTTAAATATTTTTCTTAATGGATGTGCATAAATATTAAACGAAGTCACTGCTGCATTATAGCGATAACGATTTAGATAATCTCTTCAAGCCTACTTTACCTATTTATGTGTGATCAACCGTGACAAGTTGATCGACCAATTATAAAAATATTCATAGATAGCAGCCGTTTGTCGACCAGTGGACTCATGCTCAATATCGTTTAGCCATTATGAACCAAAGCTAGTATTAATTTAAGTACTTAACAGAAATTTTTGATTTTGAAACCGGATGCTTCATATTTTCCCGAAAAAGAACAAAAAATCGTAAAATTTGAGAAGCACGTTAATCTGTATGTAGAATATTGGTGATTCTTCGTATAATTTTTCGAATGTATAATGATGTACAACAAAAAGGTTAAAAGGCTGTGGAATTGGCAACTAAAAGGGTGGAAGAGAAGAACAAAAAGAAAAAAGGCAAAGGTCGAGGAAAAAGATTGACAAAATTGGTGCAAAATCCATTAGAATGCTCTCATGTTACTGTTACTCGTCCTAAAACTTAGCCAAGTACAAGAAAATTTAACAAATTCCAAAAATATCATTGTTTATCCGTAAAATGGTACAGTTGAATTTATACGTGATTTATAGACAAGTGAATCGATTTGATCCCAAAATGGTAAATAAACTAAACAAGAATATAAGACTTAGCGTTGAAATCGAGATAAGACAGCATAAATCCTTGTTGGGAGCACAGCTTCCGGAAGCAGTAATAACAATATTAACAAGCAAGAAAATAAAATATTATTGAGCTTTTAAATAGTATATAGCATAAGCTTATCAGAATATTTGTCCCCCTTATAATGGTTGTTGAACTCATTATTTATATTTGATCCTAGGGAACAAGGTTCTAGGATCAAGCCCCTCTTAAATAACGATTAGGGGGCCATGAAGAATGTGTAACGGCAGGCTATGAATGTCATATTCTCTGTAATAGGTTACGTACTTAATGCTATAGAATATTCTTCATTAAATGTTACCGGGTGGCAGGCATTTACTTTGTCTTTACGAACAACATTCCTTTCGGGAACAAACAAGATTGTTGCCATCAGACTTGATTGTCATTTGTCTCGCTTTGCATTTGCCTTCGACTCCACATGTTGCTTTATTATGTAAGCATTTAATATGAACATATTTTACCCTATACAGATAGTCCCCTTGCTTTCAGGTGGCACATCCTTTAAGTTGGTGAAGATACCAATACCTTTCTTAGCGAGAAATTCTCATAACCCCTTTGAAAAGTTTCTGACACTTTATTATATACACGTCTCTTCGCATTTAATGCCCCGAACACGCATCATCCTATGATTCAGCAACACTTTCGCCGGTTCTCGAGGTAATCATGGCCACGTTTTTAGCTGCATATTCCTTTATTTATACACTTCAACCTTCTTCTTTTACACTTCATAATTTTCTAAACTCTCTCAAATTCTCTTTACTTAACTCACGCTTGTTTTCAACTTCCTTTAATCTTTCTCTTCGGAGAAAAACCCTTACTTCTTTCTAATAACTATGGCCTCCTCTTCTGAAAATTCCAGTGCTTCAGAGAACAAAGAAAACACTAATGATTCCGCTCTTCCTATAGTGAGCACCATTATCCCCAGAAGACTTATTACAACTAAGGACTTCGAAGAGAAGTACCCTTCTACTAACCTCCCAACATGGGCTGCTGGTGTGTATCCTTCTTGCATCCGTCATTCTAGCATCAGTGCTGTGAAGAAAGACTGTGGTTGTCAGGATTTGAGCATCATCGCTCCCAACCTAGAGAAGCGGGTAACCTTCTCCAAGAAGGGTGTCTACGTATGTTTACACATATCCCTTAAATTTGTGCCCGTTCTCACTAAGTGGGGGGGCTTGATTTTGTTATCTTTGGAGTTTTGCTTCCGTTACCAAGTCTTCTTGGCACAGGTGAGCCCTTCTTTGTGGCGGATGGTCGCATGTCTTTGGCGTCTATGCCAGGAGATGGGGGAAGAGCTATCCCTGGCTCGATTGATGAACCTTTATTCCCCAAGAGTTTTCGTGGGGGAATGATAAACTTCAGCAAACGTGGTCACCATGCTTTGCTCACCATATGGACGATGACAACGACCATAGATGGATGGAGCGGTTCGTTGCAGTTGCTACAAGGGACATCATCCCGGCCACAACTCCATCCTTTCCTGAATCATGGAACCATACTCGTAAGTTTAGCGTCTGTCTTTTCTTCTAGTTAAAGATTGTCACATGCTATTATTGATTTTCTTCTTTCATTATTTCAGCAACTCAGTGGACACCACCAACGGTTGAAAGGCTTGGACCAGTAGGTCCAGAAGGTTTTTGACGTCACTATGCATGAGACCCGCCGGTGGAAAGAACTGGCCCTTAAATATGGATGGAAGGCCAAAAATTATGGTAGGTTGAACTTATCTTGCTTTTACCTTACGTATAGGAAAACTGGTTAACTTTTCTTTTCTATTGAATTCAGGTCTTCCACAGGGCTCTATTACCATCCCTGATGAGGACATTTTGGCTTATCCTGCTGATGCGGTGAGGCTGCTACAGGAGGCTTTCACCCGAATGGGTGTCATCGGGCCTGCTTCCGGTGCAAGTGCTTCCTCTCGGAGTCCCCGACCAGAGAACAAGCAACAAAAAGGCGACATTCCTCCATGTTCGAGGGCAAAAATAAAAAGGCAAAGAACGTCGCGCCTGAGCTAGCCGCAGACACTATGATGATCGATGATGATGGAGGAGCCAGTGATGAGGGGGCTTATCTACATAGAAGACAACAACCTTCATCAACTCAACAGAATGCTCAATATGTTGAGCTAGTTACACCAACTGAGGACGACGTCCAAGCGCTTTGGGGAATGTGATATAGTGGAAGATGACAACTCTCACTTTTGAGTCTCAGTCATTGTTCCCGGTACCGTGAGGCTAGGTACTGGGTCTCTTCCATCTTTGGTTGATGAGGTACCAACAACTAGCACTACTTTTGTCACAGCTGCTTCTCAACCTACAACGCAATTAGCTTCATCTTCTTCTTCGCCAACTTTGCCTTCACCACCAGTAACTGCCACATCATCTCCACCGGCCGCAGTCTTCTGAGAGGAGGATGTCCCTCTTCCCCAGTCCCTAGTTCTTGGGAATTTAGGACATAACTACTCTTCCCCTTCAGAATATCTTTAGAGAAGGAGGAGTGTTTCCCTCTCAGTTTCTACCAGGTGCCATTTATCGTCCCGGCCGGTGGAACTTGGTAATTACTTACAGCCTCTGGCTTCAAAGAAGGATAGAAATAAAATACAGTCTCTCTCGAAAAATTATATGGTGAACAATGTCAAGCATAACGTAGCGGCGGTATGATCTTTGTTCCCTCTGTTGTTCCTTCTATCTTTGTTGTTGCAGGGTTTTTAATTTGTACTTCTGTTTAGCAGGCTAACTTCCTTGTTTCCGAGGGCCTTAAAGTTTGATCCTTGATAAAGAGATACTCACCTCCGAGCGGGATCCATTGTTGGCTAAGCAGGATTAAATTGTTGCTCGCCTCCCGGAACTGGAAGCACAAGTTGCTGAGACGGTTGAGTTGGAGGCTCGGTTGCAGCAAAAAGAGTAAGAGGTAGTGACCCTCAGCCAAGAGGCTATCCTATTAAGGGTACAATTTGAGGAAGCTAAGGCAAAGTGGGTTGAGGTCCAGAATGTCGTTCTTGCTACTGCCGATCGCAAGGCTACCTCTACTAAAAGATTGAATAATTTGGAGGCAGCCTTGAACTCCGACACTGAAGAGTCTACTGCTGCCAAGGAGAAGCACAACCGGTTGGAAGAGAGGCATAAGAGAGTCATAGAGTATAACAAAGTTTATAACTCCACTATCCGTGACCTTGATGTCAGCCTCCGAGCCGCTATATTTGAGCGGAATAACCTTTTGACCGAGTTTGACCAGCTTAAGGAAGAACTTCAGCGTCGAGCGTCTTCGGTCATTGTTGAAAAAACATATTCTATGTATAGCATGAGGAGAAAAACATTGAAAGAGGCTAAAGAGGACGTTATTGACTTTGATGTTGATATCGCCAAGGCCCGTGAGCTAGAGTTAGATGGCCGAAAGGGTCTCCCGGACCAACCTAATGCTACTGACTCTTCTAGTTCCAGTTCTACGTTCTCGTGAACCGAAGAAGAACCTGAAGGGGATGATGGTGAAGGCCAAGATGGTTAAGGCCTAGATCTTGAGCCGGCGGCAGATCCGCCTCCTAGGGGTGTAGATGCTTCTCTTCCCATGGATTCCGGGATGCAGTAGCTTAGCTTTCTGTTTTCTTTTCACTTTGCTTTTCTTTTCCATACTTTTATACTTGTGCTGTTTGGCACGTTTGTTATAATAGAAGTACTTTTTCGTTTAAGTATTGCGCAAGCTTTTTTCCTTTAAGTCGAATTATGCAAGGCTTCAGGTGTATTTTTTCCCAATAGCATTTGGATTTCGGGCATAAGTTCTTTCGGAATCAGCCCTTTATCGTGAGGGTTTTATAAGAGAGGGCACTGTTCTATTTACGGTTCTCTTGAATAGGGCGTCTCATGTTTATTACGGCACTAGCATTTGAATTACTTGTTTAACTTTCAAATGATAAAATTAATTCATCGTTCGGAGAAGAAACAAGATAAAAATAAAAGGATTTTACTTTATTCCTTCTATTTTCAAAAGTACATAAGCATTCTTTGTGCTAAAGAGAAATTGCCATTACTTGTGGCTAGCTTGTACAACTTGTCTCTATGGGGTTGGCCACGCATTCCCCGATCCCGATGATAAAACTTTATTCCCGGCTTTCGTAGTCCCGGTCGATACGGAAATCATGTTGCCATATTCTCATATCATCCCCCCCCCCCCC
>MCJB01000781.1:222232-291325 GCA_002018475.1 Nicotiana obtusifolia | reverse complement strand
CCCCCCCAAAGTGTTCGAATGCGAAGAATACGAATTTGAACACTGGAAGTTTTGCTCCTTTGATGATTCCACTAGTGAATGGTTGGTTGGATAATCTTTGATTCGATAGCAAGCATCACTTCCCATTTGGAACGCTACTATAGAGCCAAAGACTATCCAATCAACCCCTAGTAGCTTGCACTCGTGAACAGGCGGGTAACCTTTCCCCCGATAGCAGACTTTACTTCCCAATAGGAACTTTGCTACCGAGCAAAATATTATCTAATCGTCCCGTAGCAGTTTTCCACTTCCATGCCTTTTTGCTTAAAGGTCTTACTTTTGTTGACGATGTTTCCTTCGTAGTATGCTTTCGGTTGTTGCCTCATTAAAGAATTTGCTAGAAAAACCCAATTGGGACAAAAACTTGGTGAAGGAAAAAAGATTGCAGCACATACTTTCAGTATAGGCGGTGCTCATCAGCAATAGAATCTTTTTAGGTGTGCCACATTCTAGTTTCTCGGCAACTTTACTCCGTCTTGATTTTCCAATTCGTATGACCCTTTCACAGTGACAATTGAAACCCGGTAGCGTCCTTCCCATGTCGGACCTAGCTTTCCTGCGTTGAACTCCTCAGGTGTTCTGAGTTATGTTTCTTAAAACCCAAGTCTCCTACTTTGAAATAACGACGGTTGGCTCTTCGATTATAATATATTTCCATTCTCTGTTTTTGGGCTGCCATCCTTATATGCTCCAAGTTCCTTCGTTCGTCGAGCAGCTCCAGTTTGACCAACAATGCTTTGTTGTTTGTTTCTTCGTCCGCCCGAAAGTATCTCAAGGTAGGTTCTCCTACTTCCACCAAGATCAAGGCTTCTGCTCCGTATACAAGAGAGAAAGGAGTCTCCCCCGTGCTTGATTTGGTCATTGTTCGATATGCCCTTAGTACTCCTAACTCTTCGGGCCATTTTCCATGGCTGCTTCCAGTCTCTTCTTGAGATTTTTGATAATTATCTTGTTTGTTGATTCTGCTTGACTGTTTGCGCTCTGGTGATAAGGTGATGATGTGATTCTTTTGATTTTTAAGTCTTCAAGGAATTTTGTTACCTTAGCGCCTATAAATTGTGGCCCGTTGTCGCATGTTATCTCTTTTGGTATCCCGAATCTGCAAACTATATTCTTTCAGAAGAAATCTACCAACACGCGCTTGCCAATTTTCTAGTAAGGACCTGCTTCAACCCACTTAGAAGAATAGTCAGTTAAAATCAAAAGAAATCTTACCTTACCGGGGGCCGTCGACAACGGTCTGACTCTATCCATTCCCCACTTCATGAATGGTCAGGGCGGAAAAACGAAGTGCAGTAGTTCTGCCGGTTGATGTACCAACGATCTGTGGCGTTGACATTTATCACATTTCCGAACATAAGTCTTGGCATCTTGTTCCATTCGGGGGCAGTGGTATCCTGCCCTAATTAGCTTTAACACTAAGGAACCCGCGCCTGAGTGATTTCTGCAGATCCTTTCGTGGACTTCTCTCATGACATAGTTAGCTTCGGAAGCTCCCAAACATCGGGCCAACGGGCCTTGGAAAGATCTTCTATATAATTAAACTCCCTTGAAGCTGTATCAAGCTACTTTAGTGCGCAATGCTCGAGATGCCTTGGGGTCTTCAGGTGATTTTCTATGCTGGAGATAGTCAATGATCACATTTCTCTAGTCCCAGACCAAATTAGTCGCATTTTCTTCGTAATAGCCATTGCATCCAATACCGAATGCATAAGCTGCACGACCGTACCGGAGTCCGATCCCTTAATTTTTGTGGCAGATCCAAGATTGGCTAGTGTGTCTGCCTCCATGTTTTCCTCTCTCGGGATGTGGATAAATTGACCATTCCCTGAACCGTGTGAGCAGAGCCTGGACTTTTACTACATATTATTGCATGCGTTCCTTTTTGGTTTCGAAGATCCCGTAGACCTAATTTACTACCAATTGGGAGTCGCATTTGATTTTTATGACCTCGGAGTCCAGTCCTCGGGCTAGCTCTAGTCCTGCCATCAAAGATTAATACACTGCTTCATTGTTAGTTAGAGGAATAGTTCTTATGGCCTGCCTTAGTGTTTCCCCCGAAGGCGTGATTAGCACTACGCTGAGCCCGGACCCTTTCACATTGGAAGCTCCGTCCGTGAACAAAGTCCAAACTCCTAATGTCAATTCTGACACCATCACTGCTTCTTTGCAGTCAAAGGTAACAGTCGCGGATTGAAATCAGCCACAAAGTCGACCAAAACTTGTAACTTAATTGCAGTCCTAGGTTTATACTCTATGTCAAATTCACTCATTTCGACTGCACACTTGGCCATCCTATCTGAAAGTTTAGTTTTATGAAGGATATTCCGCAGGGAAAAGGTTGTCACCACGACTATCGGATGACATTGAAATAAGGCCTAAATTTTCGAGCGGCGACTACGAGAGCTAGGGCCAATTTTTCTAGATAGGGGTAGCGAGTTTCTGCTCCCAATAAATTTTTACTAACATAATAGATAGGAGATTGCATACCGTTGTCTTTACAAACTAAAATGGCACTTACCGCTACCTCCGAGACCTCCAATAAATTAGCAATTGTTTGCCTTCCTTCGACTTCGACAATAATTAAGGGCTTGAAAAATACCTTTCCAAATCCTTCAAAGCTTGCTGGCATTCTAGAGTCCATTCGAATTTCTTCTTTTTGAGGATCGAAAAGAAGTGATGACATTTTTCAAAGACCGGGAAATGAATCTGCTTAAAGCGGCCAGTATTCCTGTCAACCTTTGAACCTCTTTCACGCTTGATAGCTGGTCAGGGATGTCTTGATGGCTTCAATTTTATCGGGGTTGAATTTGATCCCCCTTTGTGACATCGGGAATCCCAGGAACTTACTGGAGCTGACTCCGAATGCACACTTCTCGGGGTTAAGTTTCATGTTGTGCTTCCTTAGGATATCAAAGGTTTCTTGCAGGTGTTTAAGGTGATCAACTGCGTTCAAAGACTTAACCAGCATATCATCTATGTAAACTTCCATGATCTTCCCTATTTGTTTCTCAAACATTTTGTTTATGAGCCGCTGATAAGTGGCTCTAGTGTTCTTTAGCTCGAGAGGCATCACATTATAGTAATATGTGCCGAAGTTTGTTTTGAACGAGGTTTTTTCCTGATCCTCCGGGTTCATCTTGATTTGGTTGTACCCAGCGTAAGCATCGAGGAAACTTATTAATTTGTCACCAGTCATTGCATCAATCATTTGATTGATGTTTGGTAATGGGAACGAGTCTTTTAGGCACGCCTTATTTAGATCCTTATAATCTACGCACATGCGAAGTTTATTATTCTTATTTGGAACTACTACTATGTTAGTTAGCCAGTCAAGATACTTTACCTCTCGGATTGAACCGATATCAAACAAAGTGACTTATGCACGGCCACTTTTTCCAGGATATCTATCATATCCGCATGCGAACACAAAAAAAAATCAACGTTAAATTTAATAAATTCTATGAATCCTGACCTGAGCTCGGGGTTTAATCATGTCCCCGGGTAGAACTTCCTCTCCAAGAACTTTTCAAACAACGCAACTTTCTCAAGTTCTTCCACTGTGGACTTTGTTGCATCCGTTTCTTCTGGTACCTGGAAATATCTTGGTACTTGATAGGATTCCGATGACTCCTCCCCTTGGATGTCTTCATTCGGCTCGGGAGCAGGCCTCGCACTTCCAGTAATTTCTATGTTGCATGATCCTTCACTTTGATACTAGAAACTGAGCTTGCATCTATCTCCTTTGCTGCCGGTTGGTCTCCCATTATTTGTTTAATTCCCTCGGGAGTTAGGAATTTTAGTAATTGACGATATGTTAATGGCATAGCCTTCATATCGTGCAACCATGGTTTCCCTATGATAATATTGTATCCCATATCAGCGCCTACTATTCAAAAAGGGTCATCTTTATTACCCTTTTGGCATTTGTAGGCAACAGAATCTCTCCTCGGGTTGTCACACTTGCCAAATTGAACCCATCGAGGAATTTTGTGCCCAGAATGATATTTCCAGTTATCTTATCTTACTCCAGAACTCTCCATTGGATTATATTGGCCGAACTTCCTGGGTCTACCAAGACACGTTTAATTTTAAAATCTAAAACATTGAGAGAGATTATCAAGGCATCATTGTGCGATAGTAGTAGTCCATCTGCATCTTCCTCCGTAAAAGTAATGTCATCCTCAGCGACTTCCCAGAGTCTCTTACAGTGGGTTATTGACACCTTCATCTTTTTTGCCGCCAAAAATGTCACACCATTAATCTCGTTCGCCCTAAAAATCATGTTGATCGTCAGACGAGGAGGATCTTTTCCCACATTCGAGGATTCACGTACTCAGTTGCAGCTGTATTTGTTTTTTGTCCGGTCGCTTAAGAATTCTCTGAGGTGGAAATTTTTCAGCAATGTCACCACCTCCTCGCGCAGATATCGGCAGTCCCTAGTCCGATGGCCGTTGGCCCAATGGTACTCGCACCATAAATTAGGATCCCTTTGATTGGGATTGGAACTCATTAGTTTCGGGAACCGTGCTTCTTTAATGTTCCTCATAGCCGACACTAGTTCCACTACACTAACATTAAAGTTGTATTTGTGATCTCCTTGTCCTGCAATGATCTATTATTCCGGTCGCGATCGGCTCTCCTATCAGTAGAGAATCTATGCACCAACCGGAAACCTCTATCACACCCTTTTTTCTCTCAAAAGCGGGTTTGACATGTGAAAGCTCTTTTAAATGAGCATTAAAAGAGAAGAGTCGCCACCTAACGATTTTAAGATGCGTTGATGTCTCCTACGTTACCCATTATATGTGGAAGTATCGACGTAATTTTATATAGTCATTCGGTCTGAATACTACATGAAGAACATAAGCCAGATGGCAGAACGGGAAGACCCAGGATGTAGAAGATCATAACATGAGTGATTCGGCAGATTTTGATTCATATATATATCCACCCATGTGGTACTTTAGGGAACCTATTTGCAAATAAATCTAATTTAACTAGTCCATGTCACCAAAGTTCGAGTAAGGGCTCAAATTACCTCAAGGAGAAGGGGTTAGGAACTCTTCGAGGTCCACAACTATGGGTCCCGGCCAAAGTTTACACCATGTGGGATTATCAGATTACAATTGTCCTAAGTGATCATATAAGTGAGGGAAGACAAGGAATTTAAAAGTTCTATTATGAACATGTGCAAAACAAATAGGGCAACAATTAAACAATATAGATAATCAATAGAAGTCTTTAGAGGCTACAAGGTACACCTTAATTATTCTATATTCAATGATTAAGTCAATAAACATATAAAGGAGGGGGGTCCTAAGATTTTTAGCCTAAAGGATCACCTGGTGCAACATAAATAATACTTCGTAACTCCCTTAAGGCAGGGGTTGCTCATATTGTTTAGCGGGCACAAACTATCATCTCTTGCTACCCGATTACTATGTTAAAGTTGTGTACCTAAAGGAGTTCTAATTCAATTCTAGGTTGCGTCCTACGCGTGCACTACAAATCCCATTCCTATGGTCCAGGAGGCTTTGGAGCTGCCATTTGGGGTGGTTCTAGACTCTACTTAGGATGCTCAAAATGATAAAACTAAGCGCGCATTCAAAACATACAGGACTTCACATAAATTCAATAAATGGCTCAAGTTGACCTCCACATATAAACAGCAAATGCACACGGGCAGGTTAGGCAGTAGACAGTTTTTTGAAATAAGACGAATTAAAGTCGTTAAGTCCTATAGGCATGGTTTTTATGTGATTGTGATTTCTAATATCGTACAAGTAGTACTGTAGCTTTAGATTAATGAATTTGCAAATTAAAGGAATTTCAGACTATAGGCATGATATCTACATTGTTTGCGCAGTGAGGTAGTAAGACTGTTCGAAAGCTCAGGGTTAACAACGTTTGATTTAAAAACATGTTATCTAAGACAAGTAACAGTATCCTATAGGCGGGATTTCTATCAGTTTTCAATTGAAATTGATTTTATAATACCTTATTCCAATAGACTTGTCATCTAAGTGTGGCAATACAATAAAGCAACAAAGTATTTGATTAGTTGATTAAGATCCTATAGTCATGATATCTAGATGAGCAGTGTACTAAAGCGATAGAGGTGACTGATTGATTAGTTAGTTGAAGCCTTATAGACATGGTATCTAGATGAGAATTAGCAAAACGTATGTTATTGTATCCTATAGACATGGTGTCTAGTAATGAAACAAGGCGTTTGATTCCTATAGGCATGCTATCTAAGAGCGCATAGTAGTAGGCATGGAAGCAGGTGTAGTAATTACTTAAACTAGCATGCTTTGAATAGTTTACAAGTATTAGACAAGTTAAGTGAAGTGTGTGATTCCTATAGTCATGATTTCTATTAGTGTATAGAATCAAAGCACGTCAAGTAAATATCAAACAAGGCAACTAAATCCTATAAGCAAGTTTTCTACCCGTTCATGCGAGGATCAAAATACCCCATCTCCTTTTCACTAATTTCCCCATTATTCGTTATTACAAGTTATTGCAGGCCCAAATGAAATAATACAAACTCAAATATGAAAAGTTACAGAAGGAAACGACTATCAGCCCAAGAGAAGAGTGACAGGCCCAACATGAAATAACCTAGTGTTTTTTCTTGGCCTTCAATAGTTTTTCTTTCATACGACCAGTAGACCCAAATCTCCAGCTCATAGGAACAGTATAGTAAGTCTGAATCCAACGGCCAAGTCCGACAACATATATGACCAAACACCAGGCCCAAACAAATGACTTACATCCCAATTAGATGTCAAGCTTGACCACACAAGCAACAAACTATATGTTGAATTAATTAAACAGCGTAGAAAGCCCACACACTTAGTTCTTAAGACTGTAACAATAATTCTCACTAAGACATATAGACAAAGTCATATGACATAGAAGCTAAGGAACATGATTGATCATTATGGGATAGCAAACTATTTCAAATGAAGTTCAAAACAATAACATGGTCAAAACTAGCCTAAAGCAACTTTTAAACAAGATTTTGATCATGAAATCTAGGAGAATTAGTAGAACATAGCCTAAATATGAAGGTTCTAAACATGAAAATCTAATGAAGACATCTTAACAGAACAAATCCAAGATCGAACAATCACTTGACTGGTCAAGGGAGAACTTTAATAGGCTAAACATCAGTCATAATACATAAGGCACGTCAATTGTAGAAGTAAGACAATAGGCATCAGATACATCAATAGTTGACCACATATAGAAAAGGCTAGTCGTAAAGTTTACTCTAAAGGTTTAACTAATACTGAGGAATGTCAACAAACACACAATAAAACATAAATTTCACGAGACAAGTCGTCATGAATAGTAGAACCTCAGAGGCAGCAGGTTAGGCATGAATGATTTAGTCAAATATTTCCCAGACTATCATAACAATCCATAACAAGGCGGAGAAACAAACCTACGATTGGCCTCAGGTAGCCACATAACACAGCAGAATAAATAAGTTTAGGAGAAGTAGAGAATCATTCATGTTACTACATATGCCAAATTTATATCACGACTAGAATCTAGGCAAGTTCAATATCGAGACATAAGGAAGACCTAAGAGCAAGTGGAGTTGCAAACAAAGTGGCATAGTAGAATAATGCTTCATAGAAGTTTCAGGGACATGAATTATGAGAACACATAATACAACCAAAGAGAGTAAAATTGTTGTGGCCAAGGAGACTTGCCAGTCACGAATAATCAAAAAAGCAAATAAGCAAAATACTTCGAGTAATGCTTCCATGGTAAAGAGAGCAGCAGAACCCCAAAGTTCTTAGTGTGTCAGAGTTCCCAAAGGTTTCAGATGAACCCGGGGCAGTGCTCACACTAAGAGAGGTTGAAATAGTCGGAGTCCGGTGGCCTTGGCCTTCAGCCGACCAAAATCGAGGTCTCAGAATACTATAGAATGAGTGAGAGAATAGTGACAGTAATAGTAGTCAAAAATAGAAGTTCTGACTTAGAAAATGGGACGGGGAAGGGGTTTTATATAGTAGTAAAGATCGACACACAAAAGAGGAAATATAGTCAATCGAATACAAATAAGGAAAGAGAAGCATGCAAAATCAATCAGAATCAATTTAGAAGAAAATTGTGTAAACCCTAGTTCAAAAGGGAACACAAATAGTCAAAAATCACAGTGAATCGAACCTATATGGCCTAGTAGTGAGTGTATACAGACGAAATATTATCCAAATCTCGAAGGGTGAAGCCGATTTCCCTTGATTAGGAGACTAATATTTGCCAAAAATATGGCAAGTACTAAGTAACACCATAGTCTTGTAGATAACAACGAGGTAACACATAACAGGTAAGTAAATCATAGAAGGAATCCATGATTTGATCGAATTTGGAGAAGATTGGGGAAGGCAGCTAGGGTTTCTGAAGGAGGGAGAAGGAGAGACAAGAGAAAACAGAGGCGGCTGGGCAGGAGATTTGTCTCTAGGGTTTGCGTTAGGGAGAAATAAGGAGAATGGCTGGTTCATTATGGGCCGTTGATCAGTGAGAATCAACGGCCTAGATTAAATATGAAACAGGGCAGGTTGAAGGTAACGAGTCGTTTGGTTGGGCTGCTGAGGGTTTTGATGAAGTGGGCTAAGTGCTTGGGCTTGTAATTTGGTCCGAAATTAGCTTAGAATTGGGCTATGAAATTAAATATGAAAAAATTATTTAAAATAATTTATAAATAATAAAAATATTGCTTATGCAGTAAAAGGATTAAAAATAATATCAACAAATTATAAAAATTTTAAAAAATGTCGTATGATAATGTAAATAATATAATTATGTATAGAATATAGGCTATTGTTGCAAGATTGTATAAATAGTAAAAATACAAAAATTATATGAAATGAAGTAAAATGTTAATAAAACATATATGCGGGTGTAAATAATATATTTGGATGATTAAGTCACCGCAAATAATTTGAAAGGGTAATTAATGAATATTTGAACAATTTAAATACAAGAAAATCAATTTTAAAGCCTTAAAAATTATGAAAAATTATAGAAAATACCAGTATGACTCTTGTAAATTGATGATGATGCGAAAAATGATATTTTGAAGGTATATATGATATTTGTAAAATATGAGGGCAAAGTTGGGTATCAACAACCTCTGCCGCGTGCTTTAGCCCTTTCATAGGGCAAAAACCGTCCTCTAGAAGACTGTCGATCTATGTCGAAATCATCCCTCAATTTGTCCTTATTCTTCTCCTGGTCCCGACCCTTGGTTGATATCGGAAAATCGAGTTGGTCATCTTCAATTAGTATCTTTGACTCGTACCGGTTGTAAACATCCTCCCATGTCGTTGCCTGGCACTCATGCAGACTTTTTTTCAATTTCCCGGAAGCATCGGAGCTCGTCAGATTCAACCCTTTAGTAAATGCTTCAGCTTCCCATATGTCCGGTACAACCGGTAGCGGCATCCTTTCTTTCTGGAATCTGGTCACGATCTCCCACAGCAATTCAAACTCTCCTTGTGCAATTCTGAATATATCGACCGTTCGGGCTTGTACCTTCATGGCCCCGACATGGGACTCGATAAAAGAATCCGGGAATTTCAATTGAATGCTCGAGTAAAAGCAAATACCATGTCAAAGCCCCTTTCATGAGGATCTCCCTGAATTTCTTCAGTAAGACTGACTCAATCTCGTGCAGAGCTAAATCATCCTCCTTCACTGTCATTGTATATGTGGTAAGGTGCTCCTGAGGATCCGAAGTCCCCTCATACTTTGGCACATCTGGCATCTTGAACCGCTTCGAGATCAATTCTTGGTGTCGAGCTTGGTTTGAACGGAAACCTGGTGTATTTCTTTAAGTCCGGTCCTTTCAATACTGGTGGTGCACATGAAATTTGATCCATCCGGGCATTTATTTCCCTCATAAACCGCATGAGTTCGATTTTAAAGGGATCATTCTCATTGTTATTACCGGATCCGCTACCGTTCCCCCTATCCTGTTGAAGCCAAATTTGCCAATCGAGGTGTTGTTATCGACCCTCTCCGTTGTTTGGTTTGCGGGAGCACCGGGAGGAACTGGACCCCATCCATCCGCGTTATTGAAAGTGCCTAACACGCTTGCCTCAACTCTATCATGACCTGATCCTGTCGTGAGAGGTGGCCCATAATAGCCTTTTTTTGCTACCTCAAGATACTATTTCAGTGACGTGCTCGTCTTCAGCATCATCCGGAGTTGCTTCTCGAACATGTCATGGATATTGCCCGCCATGGACCGGCGTGGCCTCATCCCCCTCATTGCGAGTATCACTGATCGAGTCTTCGTCCCGAACCTGATTGCCTTGGGCCTCAATGTTGTGTGCGATGTTGACGTTATTATTTGTCATTTTTTTTAATGGTTTTTGCTAAGAACAGAGAATCAAACAGGTTAGTAATAGATGCAAGGATCAATTCAATTACACAACTGTCTAAGCCCCACGTTGGGCGCCAAATTGTTTACCCATAAAATGGTACAGTTGAATTTATACGTGATTTATAGACAACTGAATCGATTAGATCCCAAAATGGTAAATAAATTAAACAAGAATGTAAGACTTAGCGTTAAAATCGAGATAAGGCGACAAAAATCCTGGTTCCGGGAGCAGATCTTCCGGAAGTAGTAGTAACGATATTAATAAGCAAGAAGATAAAATATTATTGAGCTTTTGAACAGTATATAGCATAAGCTTATCAGAAAATTCATCCCTTACAATGGATGTTGAACTCATTATTTATAGTTTCTCCTAGGGAACAAGGTCCTAGGATCAAGCCCCTCTTAAATGACAATTATGGGAGCCATTGAAGAATGTGTAACGGCAGGCTATGAATGTCATATTCTCTGTAACCGGCTACGTACTTAATGCTATAGAATTATCTTCATTAAATGTTACCGGGTGGCAGGCATTTATTTTGTCTTTATGAGCAACATTCCTTACGGGAACAAACGAGATTGTTGCCCTCGGACTTGATTTTCATTTGTCTCGCTTTCCATATGCCTTCGGCTCCATGTGTCGCTTTATTATGCAAGCATTTAATATGAACATATTTTACCCTATACAATCATGTTAAGTTACTGCTCCTCGTGTCAAAATATTACTCCATTCGGTCCACTTTAATTGATTTTTTGGCCATATTTGAGTTTTCAAGAAAGAATTAACTTTTTTTTTAACAAAGTTGCCATTGGAGTAAAGAGCCTAAGAGTACTCGTTAAACTTTCAACGAACAAATAAAGGTTAATTGTTAATTAATGCTAAAAGATGAATTTCGTAATATGTATAAAAATAATCAAAAATTAATTAAAGTGTACCGGATAAAGTAATTATATTATTCATTATTACTTCTGTAACGTAATATTTTTGGTTAAGGTCTGATGCATGACACAAATAAGTGTGGATCTGAATACATATCTAAGTGTAATTTTTCCATATCAACATTAAGACTTCATTTATTTTTTTTAAGATTAAGACGTCTGAATCTGAATATATATCTGAATATCAAGATGTATATTAAGATTACAACATAATCTGAATACTGTCATGACCTATAATGCACTAATCGTGATGGCACATAACCTCTAGGTAAGCAATTAACAATAGTCCAATTCAAATGAGATTTACTGAGAAGATAAATGATGAAATAACTGACCAATTATACAACAGCCCAAGGACTGGCAGTACAAATCATGAGCTTCTTAGACTTAGAGTTTACAAAGCTAGTATGAAATAAATACATCATCTATTCGAAATATATATAAACAAATTTATAAATCTAAAGCTACCAAGAACAAGAGGCAGGTATAACCGGAACACAGGTACATCTTCAATGCCAACTCCTGCCATACACAGCAACATCAACTCCAAAATATACACACTAGGTGCAGAAGTGTAGTATGAGTACAATCGACCCATGTACTCAATAAGTAACGAACCTAATTTAGGTTGAAAGCAGTTACGAGCTCGCAAAACGGTCAGAGTCTATTACCACTAGTCAAGAACAACTCGTAACAATATAATAAAAGCAATACAAATGATAACTCAAAGATATTATGCTCAGCTCATTCACAGTTACGGAAAATAGGCATGCTTTTCAGTTATAACAGTAAAACCCAAATCCTTCACCGATCACCAAAATATGAGGGTATATTAGAAAACTATGATTTCTCCCAAACTTTCAACAACAGATAAGATATTTGATTATCAGATAACATGAGAAAAATACATCTCTATGGTCAATATGCATGTCACTTCATCAATTATCATATACTGTTTAGCATGAGGAATGCACATCTCAATGCCTGCATGTCAAATGTACACGTCAGATCATGAATGTCACAACACCGTATAACATGAGGTAAATGCATCTCTATGTCTACATGCCAAGTATGCATGTCAAATATAGTGCATCATAGTGATAGTCCCAGGTACTCACACTCTCAAAGTACTCAATATGTCTGTCTCAACCTCCCACTCATCACACACCATCATTCAGCACTGAACGGGTACCTACACTAACTACTGGTATGTCAGACTTCGGAGGGGCGGATCTTGCCCAAGAACTAATATTAATCCAATATGGCCTACTGCGACGTGCAGCCCGATCCCATATAATAGATACGCCGATAACATATGTTGCTGCATGTAGCCCGATCCCATAATAATAACTAAGCCAATAAGGCCTGCTGCCGCTTAGAGCCCGATCCCCAATATCACTCACAATCCGGCTCTCAGGCCCCAACTCGGTCATCAATCTCTCTAGTCTCACGGGTTCACAAATCTCATACCACTCAGCCCAAACAATGATAACATGATGTAACAATAAATGATAACATACACTGAGATATGATATGCAAATGAATAAATATGACTGAGTACATAATTGCAACGTAAGCAAATAACTCAACAGCAAAAATGACCTCAGTAGGTTCCAACAGAATAAGCACATAGCCTAAACATGATTTTTAACATGGATCACAGCTCAATTACTCTAACACGTAGGAATTACACTGATAGAAACTAGACTAGATAACTACACAATACCACCAGAATCAACCGAGTCACAATTACCACGGTGCACGCCCACATGCCCGTCACCTAGTATGTGCGTCACCCCAACACCAACCATATAACACATATTCCAAGGATTCATACCCTTAGTACCAAGTTTAGAAGTTTACTTACCTCGAACAAGCCAAATCCAATACCGAGCAAGCTAATCAGTATTCTAGAAATGTTGTCTCGTGCATATCAACCTATGAACGACTCGAAACTAGCCAAAAGTAACTCAAATACATCAAATAATGCCCAAGAAAATAATCTCAAATGATAAAGGTCGAATCTTTACACATTTACTCAAAGTCAACAAAAAAATCTCGGGCTTGAACCTCGGAATCCAAAAAACATACAAAATCCGATAACCCATTTAATTACGAGTCCAACCATACTAATTTCACTCAAATCCGACTCCGAATCGATGTTTAAAATTCAAAAAATCACTTTAGGAAAGTGTAGACAAAAACCTCCAATTTCTCTTTGAAATCATCAATTAAATGCCAAAAACTAAGATGGAATCACGGAATATAATCAAAATTGAGAATAAAATACTTATCCCAATCCATGTGGTTAAAATCGCCTCAACAATCGCTCCTTTCCGAACTCCATCGCTCAAAATATGCTAAAATGTCTGAAACCTTCGAATAGAATACAGTAAGGTCTGCTCTAGGTATACCCTTCGTGAATGCGGAAGGACACTCACGTCCGCGATGAACAAAAACTCACCGCTACAAAAAGAACCTATGCTTTCGTAGCAAAGACCTTGTGAACGCGATGCACAGCAGATACAAACCTCACAAACGCGGCGGCTGCTTCGCGAACGCGAAGACATTTCCTCCAGCTCCTAGCTTCTCAACTCAAATCTACGTGAACGCGAGCTGATGGACACGAACGTGATGCTCAGGCCTCACAAAGGTACTCGAACGCGATTACCCAGTCGCGAACATGATGAAGGAAACACCCAAATCCAACATACACTATGAGATCGCGACCCAATCTTCGCGATCACGAAGAAGGTCTGAAACACTAGAAATCAACAGTGCCAAAGAACATGGAAATAATCCGAAACTCATTTGAAACCGAGCCCCTCGGGACCCCATTCGAACATATCAACAAGTCCCATAACATAACACATACTTATTCGAGGCCTCAAATCACGCATAACAACATCAAAACCATGAATCGCAACTCAAATCGAATTTAATGAACTTTTGAATTTTTCACTTCCAAAACTCGTGTCGAATCATATCAAATCAACTCGGAATGACCTTAAATTTTGCACACAAGTCTTAAATGACATAAAGAAGCTATTACAATTACTGAAACCACAATCCGAACCTGATACCATCAAAGTCAACTCCCAGTTAAACTTATGAACATTCCAAACCTTCAAATTGCCAACTTTCGCCAATTAGTGCAGAAACCTTCTAGAAATATCCAAATGCAAATATGGGAAGACCCCAAGTCCAAAATCACCCTCCAGACCTAACGGAACTATCAATACTCCGATCCGAGATCAAATACTCAAAAGTCAAACTTGGTCAACTCTTCCAACTTAAAGCTTCCTAGTTAAGAATCATTCTTCCAGATCAACCCCGAAACACCTGAAAAACAAAAATCGATGATTCACACAAGTCATAATACATCATATGAAGCTACGCAAGACTTCAAATAGCTTAATAGAATGCAAATTCTCAAAATGACTGGTTGGGTCGTTACATACTCCCCCACTTAAACATACGTTCGTCCTCAAACATGCCAGTAGTCATTCCAAAGCCGTCATATCAATGCGTAACCTTACCATGCACATATCCGGGGCTAATCCCACATCACCCAAATCCATATAAGTCTGCCAACTCAACATTACTGAAGATTCTTCCTCCAACCTTAGCCCATAAACCTTGGAATCCATTTCTAACATCCGGAATTCCTTACAAGACCCGAATCTCGCATCTACGCACTGAATAACTCTGAACAACTTGTATCAAGCCATAACCATAATTCAAGATGTAATCACATGATATACCTATAACTTACATACTTGTAGTAATAATTACTTATCACGGTAGCTGCTCAAAAAAAAACTCGGTACCGGTAATGAACCTCATATCAAATTAAATTTCGTTCAAAACCTGCATACATTGACGATGATGAGAGAAATACGCAGAAACTCATAACCACTCATCAGATCAACAAGTCATGGAGCTCTCTCTCATCCGATAAGAACCAAAGCCAAATTCTAAGCCAAACTTCTAAAATTATTCTTCCAAACATACTGTAATCAAAACCAATAGTACCCATTCTAGGTCCAATAACCTCATCTTATCGAACACAACCATTCTATTGACATGCCACATCAATACAACCCCAAAGCCACAAATCGTGCAATTCGTGCACCAATAAGCAACAATTCAAATATACTCAACATGGAAAATGAATCAAAAGAGAGAACCGTCCTGCAAGCTCAACAAATACCACCACAAACACAATGCTATGAACCCATCGTACATGGTGAAACCAAGACTCACGAATCTATCACATAGGAATCATATCTCAACATAACCCCGTTGCAAAGCATGACCCCATCCAAACACCGGTTCGTATGAAATATCTCGAGCCATAATGCTCAAATCAACAACCACATAGAATTCGACATCAAGTACACGAACTGCATGATCATAACCATGGAGGAGCAAATAACACAATATACTTCAACCCGGAAAGACCATAACCAAGGCGCAATCAACCATTCAATACCCCAATAACCATCTCGCTCAAATTCCGCTACAAGGCCCAAACAAAACCGCGTCATGTGTGCATATAACCAACAAATTGCAATCCCTCGTAGCATAGAATAGTAACACATAGAATATATCAGAACACGAATAAGATCAACTCTAATCGAATGACACACCCTTCAACAGTAACAGTTCTAAGTCAACAAATCCGATCTGGTGTAGAATACACATCCTCATTGAGCCTACCAATGGGCCCCCAAATCAACTCTAGTCATCCTCAAATGGATCAATCGCCCTCAAAAAGTCCACAATGATTTAACCATAACACATAACAACATCTGGCTAACTTTGGCCACATCTTCACAGGCCGCAACCCCGAAATAATCTGCTTCTGAGAACTCCCAGTCTCCAAGTCCACGGAACACATGAACCACCATAGGCGTCCCTAACTCCACCACTCGAATGACTAAAACATCTCTCATACAGAATCATCCCACGATAAATACTTCTATAATTCTCCCGCACCACATAGTAAAATCTGGATATTGGTCATCGATCAACTGGCGAGTACCGCAATACTAATGAAGCATCCGAAGTCAGAGCACAATGCGCCTTGTAAAATGGACACTCTTCTCAGGTAATACCAAGTAGTAATGACATTCATCTAAATATCTGAAACCGTCCATATTTTTCAAAATTCATGACATTTCCTCCAAAACTGAATCGCCACCTTGTATATGCAAATTTCAATCCCACAGGACACCTTACATCTATCATGCCATCATGTGAAAACACGAGAATCTCATTATCGACTCTGAGTCACAAGCAGAATACATACCCGATCAGTCAAAAACCTTCCACTTGATCCCATTCAGGAGAAAATCATAACACGCCACATACCCCTCATACCTATAGATAATATCCATCTCAAGTTATGGCAAAATTATTGAGAAACTTTGAAATCAATTTGCACATAACCAAGTCATTAGAATTAAATCACTCTAACTCAAGCAAGTCATGTAGGTCGCCAAACCCAAGAGTATTGCCACAAAATACCTGTAGACACTCACCACATCATAAGTACAACCAACCATATCCATTACTGTGTTGATCCAACCTATTACCAAGTTGTCCTATTTCTCCAAATTCCTTCTGAATTACCCTCAAGTTGACACTTCTCTTTTCCAGAACATCATGATCCTTACCTAAATCTCACCACAATAGATCCTAGCATAAAATCACACTGCTCTAAGGCCCATACGCAGTTGTATTCCCTTTTAAGTACCCCAAAAATATCACAACCGAGACACCCACTATGAAGAAACTCTCTATGAATCTAAAGTTGTTCCTTTTACCTTTTTGATACCGAAATGTAGAATCCATAGTGATATGGAAATACCATAAGTCCCGGCACCATCCAATGCAAATCACAGATCCGGAAAACTCTCAATTGCCACATATAAATCTTGAATCCATTAGAACCTTTTCGAGAATCATCCACTCTGCTCTAATCTCAATTGCATCGCCCAAACGGGCCGGACGACATATGCCTAATTAGCACAATAACACCCAAAGAAGTAATCCACATCCCTAAGCAACCGAATGAATCCCTTTTCTTAGTACATTTTATCCATCATGAATAGCGACCCTAAACCATTCCCAATACTTCCATATATCCATAAGGTGTAATATATCATGCATCCAGAAATTTTCTTGCTTAAGTCATCCTCAAAACCGATTTTTGCAAGTCATAACTGATCCACAAGTATACTTCAGACCGAAACCAATACAACACATAACCATGCAATCAAATCGCCGATGATAGACTCTCCCACTTTCTAAACTCATGCTGAACCATATCAAATCAACTCGGAATGACCTCAAATTTGCACACAAGTCCCAAATGATATAACGAAGCTATTCCAATTCCTGGGACTACAATCCGAACCCGATATCATCATAGTCAACTTCCGGTCAAACTTATGAATATTCCAAACTTTCAAATTGCTGACTTTCACTAATTAGTGTCGAAACCTTCTAGAAACATCCAAATGCAAATCCGGGCATACGCCCAAGTCCAAAATCACCATTCGGACCTAACGGAACCATCAAAACTCGGATCTGAGGTCAAATACTCAAAAATCAAACGTGATCAACTCTTGCAACTAAAAGCTTCCTAGTTGAGAATCATTCTTCCAGATCAATCCCGAAATATCTGAAAGTCAAAATCGATGATTCACACATGTCATAATATATCATATGAAGCTACTCAAGACTCAACAAGATGAACGGAATGCAAATGCTCAAAACAACTGATTGAACCGTTACAAATACACATCTTAATATATATAATCTATTTTTATTTAAAAATTAATAAACAGAAATTCAAATAAAATACTATATATTAATATGGTAGTTGGTGATGGTGATGGTGATGGCTAACGGAAGTTCTTGTGAGTGCTGAATAGAAGCTGTGGTTGGTGGTGATTTTAGTTGATGGTGGTGGTTATGGATAATAGCTAGTGGTGATTGGTAGCGATATCGATCATGGTTGAGGATGGTGGTTGTGAATGGTGATAGTTAATAATGGTAGTAGTAGTGGTGGTTGTAGTTGTGATTGAAGAAGGTGATAGTGGGTGATGGTAATTTATAACGGTGAGCGATGCCGCTATAGTTATCGGTGGTTGGTTAACTCTACATTTAACAATTTAAGAATATTTGTGTTTTATCAAAAAGTTAGAATTATTATTTCATTTAAGTCTCCCTGGTGGCATAATAAGATCTCTTCTCCACGTTTTCAATTTTTTTATTCCAAATATTTGAATTCGCAATAAAAACAAAACTTTCTATAATATTCAGTTTCTTATTTAAATAATTTATAATTATAGAAATTAGATACACGCAGCGTAATAACATAAAAAGTAGAACAGTCAATGCTACCTAGTTCAATAAATGTAAATGCACTACCATTAGGCCATATTAAATGCTCGAGATATTGTCCGATATTCAACATTTTGACTAAAGACAATTATGGCAAGAGAACTGAAAAGCACAAATGAACCAGAATTAGTGAACCAAATTAAATGACATGTCATGTCATTGGAGTTTTCTAGCATATTAAATGGCGTGATTAAAATAAATTGTAATCAGCCGTCACAACTTTCTGGGCCATAAATTTAAGAATTAATGTTCGATAAACTAACATTATATTTAAAGACAATTACATAATCAAATTATTTAAAAAGCAATTATAGGTAATTTTATGTATTGAACATTTATTTATAACCTAGTATAGATGGTAAATAACTTACTTGCTAAGTATAAGAGATTCAATCATATTAATAATGCAGTTTTTTTAAATAGTGACTTTGGATTGTTAGAGCATTTAACATAAATCCTAAACTTAAAATCTCAACCTCAACGAATCATAAATAGAAGTAAACCAAAGAAATGCAAGAATTAAAATATACAAACCATTTTGTTTTGTCTCTTTGATATATTGAATCACATATCATTATAGCAAATTATTCAGTTAGTCTTCTCACCATTACTTTATTTATACTTATCTTGGAGTACAGATCATTCTTATATTCTTGTTTTAGTCTGAAAAAAGTTCTGCTAAGTGGTCTGTGGATTAAATTAAGGTTAATTACTGGTTGTCCTTCTCTTAGGGCTTTTATATTCCTTTAATATGCGAATCCTTTTAGGTAAGGCAAATGATAATAGTGTTGTTTAACAATTATTAATCTTATCACTAAACATTTTCAACACTAATCATTAAATAAAATCAAATAGCGGGACAAAAAATGATGTTACTTTGTTACGAATAACATAAAATCTATATTTTTAAAAAAATTAATTGAGGGAACAATGCTGTCATATTTTGGCTGGCTGATTAAGCCCTAAGCTTGCCAGATAAATTGATCTGGAAAACACACCTAACAAATGCCCATAGCCACAAACAAAGTATTTAACATGTGGCTCTACTTGCCATTATGACATTTTGTGATTTGATTTTATTCTTTTTAATTCTTCTTATTTAGGTTCACAAAGAATCTAAAATACAATTTGTTCCAGTAATGTTTTTGAGTCTGCTCCTCTGTGTTCTTTGAGGCTTTCACCATATGTATATAGAGAAAGAGAGGTAACCATTTCTTGAAAATAATGCAAAATAAATATTGAGCCGAGAGTCTTCTGCAAACAGTCTTTTTATTTCTTTGGGATAGGAGTAAGATCTGTGTATACTTTGTCCTTCTCAGACCCCACTTGGTGAGATTTTACCAAATTATTATTGTTAATGCAAGATAAATATTAACTTGAACAAAAAATAAAGCTTTAACCGATCTACTACCTCACACTTGTATCCACATATAGTTGAATTGTAATAAGAAGGGAAAATTACATAGTATTACAATCTACAAAATTTTTTTATATATATATATATGTGTGTGTGTTTTTAATTAATAGGCCAAATATATAATCTGCCCTAAAAATAAGCCACATACTTAAAGTCGGTTTATATACAGGTTCGTGGAAAATGAAGTATATAAAAAGGGAAACAGTAGAAACGTACAAATTTATTACTCCCTCCGGTTCACTTTAATTGATTTTTTGTTCTTCTTTTCAGATTCACAATATTTGATTTTGCCAGATATAAAAAGGAATTAACCTTCTTTTTTTAAAGTTAGCTATTTAAATAAAGAGCCTAAGAATATTTATTATATTTTTAATGAACAAATTAAAATTAATACAATAAATGTCATTATTAATTAATTTTAAAATATTGATTATTAATATGTGTAACAATAGTCCAAAAATCAATTAAAATGCACCGGAAGGAGTGCATAGTAATTTTATGAAATATTTTTTTCTAAATGACGATTAAAATAACTAGGTTCAAAAAATAATGCACCGTGTACATAGCTAAGCAAAAGCCAATATTATTATAGACTATAACCGGCTAGCCATTGTTTAAATGTACACTTGTCATGACTCATTTATACCTTCTATGCGTTACTGTCCAAGCACGTATCAATTGCATCATTCAACTTCCGCACCCAATTTAATAATAACAACTTCTTACTTTATTATAATGAGTTTAATAATGAATTCGATATATTTGCATCATTGAGACCGTAATGTGTACCGATAAAATTAAGAAGAAATTACACTATATAATTTAACTGATTGTATTAGGTTATAATTTAATTTTTTTAACTTTGTTATATCAGACTTAATATGAGACTTCACTTATTATTATTATTATTATTATTATTATTATTATTATTATTATTATTATTATATACTTTTAGTTAATCTAATTTGATAATATAAAGTTACGTTAATAGCAATGCATGGCACCCAATACAATGTAACATACCATGTTCATAAAAATTTACAAGGGTCGAAAGACTACCAAGTGTCACTCATGAGATATATAGAAGGACAACAACAAAGATTTTAAGGATCTTCTTAGGGTTTCACAAGCAAATAGCAGCAAGGTTTTCTTGTTTCTTCTTCTGGCAGACAATGTTGACTTGAGCAAGGAACAGAGTGAAAAAAGATTTACCATTAAAGTTTTTTTATGGGAGGGATGAGACTTTTTCATTCTTGATTAAAGTTTTTTTAAAATAAAAATATTTTGGGAGCGAATGCTTTCCTTTTTAATAAGTTAAATACGGCTTAACTTGAAATTAATTGAACTCAATACGAATATTAGACATCAAAAAAATAATACTTTCACCAGTTCATTTTTATTGATTTTTTTGACTTTTTTTTTTTGTAATTTATAATATTTGATTTTTTCAGATTTCAAGAATAAATTAACTTCTTTTTTTAAAATTATCCTAGGAGTATTTGTTATATTTTCAATGAACAAATTAAAGTTTTTTAATTAATTGATACTAAAAATTATTTTAAATTCTTAAATATATATGAAAATAACTAAAAAATCAATTAAAGTGGATCGAATGAAGTAATACATAAGATTCATTGTTAGGCATGTTGATATTAGGGTCTCGATGATTCATTGAAGTTTGAAGCCTTCTTTTCACTTAGCTCCATGTGACTTCAACTTATTCCCTTAAAGAGGACTCTTAATGCAGTGGAGCGATTGGAACGAGAGAGGGGGAAAAAAAGCTTTTGGATGAAACGATTTCGAATGCTAAAATGTTATAGTTCTTTTAAGTCGAACTCATGACCTCAAATATATTTTGATCCAATTTTATCGCTATGAAGGAAACTTTCCTCGTGCAGCCGTACGTGTTACTGGGATTCCACTATGTGCACCGAGTAAATTTTAATTAGGAACAGTGCAAATTTCTAATAAAGAAGATTCAATTGATGACAATCCTTGGCGGTCATCGCTAATTACTATGGATAACAATAGCAATATGCTAAAGCTACTAGGATCAAGGATGCTGGCTATGCTAATATACATATAGTCATGATTTCAAGATAGATGAAGATATACGTAAAACGATTTCTCAAACTTCAGAAAAAAAAAATTCTGGAGCTTGAAGCCTTGAACTATACATTTTAAACTTGAGAAACAATTCATGGAGTTTGACCTAATAAATATTTAAACTTCAATAAAAGATTTTGAAAATTTATTGTCTTAAGAGGGGAGATGTAACAACTCGGTCGGTCGTTTTGAGTATTTTAGCCTCATTCCCCTATTTACTGTCTACTCTATATTATATTGTGGTTATGTGACTCGCCGAGGTGATTGATTTGGTTTCAGATGAGTTTCGGAGTGAATTGGGACACTAAGTCCCAAAGTTGGAAGCTTAAGTTGAAAGAGTTAACCGGAGTGAGTGGAGCATTCAGTTCGGAGACTTCAAGGTATACCTGCCCGGCGTTCGCAAGCCTCAAAGTCACCCTCTGTCCTTTTCTTTTCTACTGCTTACTCTTTGCTAGATAGTGATGTATTAGGGATATCTGAATATTCGTGTAGAGCTTATGACTCAGTCTCACCAAATTTTGGAAGTTATTGTCAGCGCTATTGTAGAGTTCTTTTATGATAGCTAGTTGGTTTAATTTGAAGTTCTATTATTATTTTCGTTATTTCTCCATGCATGTTAGGCTTACCTAGTCTTAGAGACTAGGTGTCATCACGACATCCTACTATGGGAGATTAGGGTCGTGACAAGTTGGTATCAAATCCCTAGCTTCATAGGTATTACGAGTCATAAGCATGTTTAGTAGAGTCATACGGATCGGTACGGAGGCGTCTGTACTTATCTTCAAGAGGCTATGGAACTGTTAGGAAACTTCACTTCATTGATTCCTTATCGTTTGAATTTGTTGACTTCGAAATTCTGAATCTTTGTCTTTCTATTGTAACGACCCGGTCGGTCGTTTTGAGTGCATTAGCCCCGACCTCCTATTTATTGCTTTCTCTGTATTATACTGTGGCTACGTGACTTGCCGGGAGGCTTGGTGTCACAACTCAAAATCCAACTAGCCGTGATGGCACCTAACCGACCCGCTAGATAAGCCAGTTAACAACAAACCAGTTCAAAATGATATTTATTAAGAGAAGAAATTATACTACAACTAAACTGTTATACAAGAATTCCTAAGGGCTGGTAGTACAAATCATGGGCTTCTAAGATTTAGAGTTTACAAAGCTAGTATGAAATAAATATATCATCTGTCCGAATGTACATAAACAAATTTTCATAAGTCTAGGGCTACCATGAACAAGAGGCAGCTGTAACTGGAATGCAGGTACGTCTTCAATGCTAGCTTCCGTCAAACACAGCAACATCAGCGTCCAAAATCTGCACGCAAGGTGCAAAAATGTAGTATGAGTACAATCGACCACATGTACTCAATAAGTAACACACCTAACCTTAGATTGAAAGTAGTAACGAGCTGGGACAAAGGTCAGAGTCCAACTCCAATAACCAGCAACAGTTCATATCAATGTAATAAAGATGATACAAGAAATAACTCAATAAATAAATGCTCAGCTCGTATATAATTCTGAAAAGTAAATATTTTCTTTTCAAGTATAACAACTAAACTCAAATCTTTTTCCAAAATCACCGAAAGCATGAGTAAGTCTGAAATCTGTGATTTTTCTCAAAAACTTTAACGACAGATAAGAAGTTCCATTATCAGATGGCATGAGGAAAAATACTTCTCCATTCCTACATATCAAGTATGCATGTCTGATGCAATGCAGCACAGTGATGAACTCATGTACTCACACACTCAGAGTACTCAATCTCACTGTCTCGCATTTTCACTCATCACGCTCAATATTCAGCACACTCAGTCACTCGGCACTGCACATGGCAGATCCAGCCCAGAGAAGATCCATCCCCCATATACATATATATATATATATATATATATATATATATATATATATATGCATGCAGTTACTCAGTACTGTATAGGGGAAATCCAATCCAGGGAAGATCCATCCCTCACTATAAATAATTAGACAATATTCACGCCTAGGGAAGATCCATCCCTCAGTATAATATCAGCTACGCTCACTGTGGGTGTGCAGACTCTGGAGGGTCTCCTTCCGCCCAAGCGCTATAATAAGCCAAATCCAGGCATAAATCAATAAAACATGCTGCGGCCCGATTCCATAAATATCACTTAAAATTAGGCCCTCGGCCTCACTCAGTCATCAAACTTTCAAGTCTCTCGGTCTCACAATGTCATGAAATTAGCCCAAACTAACGATATGATGTATCAATATATAGCAACAAAGTCTGAGATATGATGTGCAATGAATGAACATGACTGAGTACGAAATTATAATTTAAATATATAATTCGCCCTTGCCACGACCCAAAATCCTAGTAGCCGTGATGGCACCTAATCCAACCCGCTAGGTAAGTCAGTTAACAATAAATCAGTTCAAATGATATTTATTAAGAGAAGAAATGATACTGCATCTGAACTGTTATACAAAAATTCCCAAGGGCTGATAGTACAAATCTTGAGCTTCTAAGATTTAGAGTTTACAAAGCTAGTATGAAATAAATATATCATCTGTCCGAATGTACATAAATAAATTTTCATAAGTCTAGGGCTACCATGAACAAGAGGCAGCTGTAACTGGAATGCAGGTACGTCTTCAATGCTAGCTTCCGTCAAACACAGCAACATCAGCGTCCAAAATCTGCACGCAAAGTACAGAAGTGTAGTATGAGTACAATCGACCCCATGTACTCAATAAGTAACCAACCTAACCTTAGGTTGAAAGTAGTAACGAGTTGGGACAAAGGTCAGATTCCAACTCCAATAACCAGCAACAGTTCATAGCAATGTAATAAAGATGATACAAGAAATAACTCAATAAATAAATGCTCAGCTCGTATATAATTCCGAAAAATAAATATTTTCTTTTCAAGTATAACAGTAATACTCAAATCTTTTTCCGAAATCACCGAAAGCATGAGTAAGTCTGAAATCTGTGATTTTTCTCAAAAACTTTAACGACAGATAAGAAGTTCCATTATCAGATGGCATGAGGAAAAATACTTCTACATTCCTACATATCAAGTATGCATGTCTAATGCAATGCAACACAGTGATGAACTCATGTACTCACACTCTCAGAGTACTCAATCTCACTGTCTCGCGTTTCCACTCATCACGCTCAATATTCAGCACACTAAGTCACTCGGCACTGTACATGGTATATCCAACCCAAATATAAATGACAACTTGCGCACAGTCACTCAGTATTGTATATGGCTAATCCATCCCAAGGAAGATCCATCCCAAATATATATATCTGATAACCGACATGCAGTTACTCAGTACTGTATAGGGCCAATCCAGCCCAGGGAAGATCCATCCCTCAATATAAATAATTAGGCAAGATCCATCACTCAGTATAATATCAGTTGCGCTCACTGTGGGTGTGCAGACTCCGAAGGGGCTCCTTCAGCCCAAGCGCTATAATAAGTCAAATCCAGGCATAAACCAATAAAACATGCTGCGACGTGCAGCCCGATCCCATAAATATCACTCACAATCAGGCCCTCGACCTCACTCAATCATTCATATCTCAAGTCTCTCGGGCTCACAATGTCATGAAACTAGCCTAAAATGATGATATGATGTATCAATAAATAGCAACAGAGACTGAGATATGATATGCAACGAATGAACATGACTGAGTACGAAATAACAATTTAAACATATAATTCGACAGCAAAAATGACCTCACTGGGTCCCAATAATATCAGCATTTTCCTAAGCATGATTTCTAACATGAGTCACAGCTCAGTTTCTCTAACACACGAAAATACATGGAAAATACAAGTCAATTGGCTACACAGCTACGGAATCGACCAAGTTCAATTTCTACGGTGCACGCCCGTCACCTAGCATGTGCGTCACCTCCAAACAAATCACATAACACATATAATCAGGGTTCATACCCTCAGCTCTAAGTTTAGGAGTGTTAGTTACCTCGAACAAGCCAAATCCAATCGAGCGATGCTCCAAAAATGCCATCCCGCGCGTACCGACCTCCGAACGGCTCAAAACTAGCCAAAAGAAACTCAAATACATCAATTAATGCCTATGGAAATAATTTCAAATAATAAAGGTCGAATCCTTAATCAAAAGCCCAAAATCGGCCAAGAAGTCAAACACGGGCCTGCGCCTTGGAACCCGATGAAACTTATAAAATCCGACAACTCATTCAATTACAAGTCCAACCATATTAGTTTCACTCAAATCTGACTCCGAATCGATGTCCAAAACTGGAAAATTCGCTTTATGAAGTTTTTGACAAAACCCACAATTTCCTCTTTAAAATTCATCAACCAATTGCCAAAAAAATGAAGATGGATTCATAAAATCAAATCAAATCCAAGTATAAAACACTTACCCCAATCCTTGTGATGAAATTTGCTTCAAAACTCGTCTCAATCCGAGCCCCCAATCTTAAAATATGATGAAAGAATCAAAACCTCGAAATATATATAATCTGCCCAGGCATCGTCACTTCTGCGACACACTTAGCCGTTTCTGCGGCGTCGCTTTTGCAACAAACATTCTGCTTCTGCGGAGAGGCACTGGAGAAATGGCCCTCACACCTACGGAAAAACATCCGCCTGCAACATCGCTGGTGCGCCACAAGGATCTGCATCTGCGCGCAAGCAGGTGCGCTAAGAAAATCAGCTTCTGCAGTCTTCCTCACCCAACTCTCTCCTCGCTTCCGCAAATGGACAACCTACATCTGCGAAGTCGCTTCTGCGGCCAAGACTCTACAGATGCAGCTACACCAGTACTAACAACTCTTCACAGGGCAACAAGAGGAAAAATGATCTGATCCACGTCTGTAACTCAGCCGAGCCACTCGGGACCCCGACCAAATATACCAACAAGTCCCATAAGATATACGGACCTACTCGAGGCTTCAAATCACACATAACAACATCGAAATGTCGAATCGCACCTCAATTCGAACTTGAATGAACTTTGAACTTTCAACTTCCAAAACCCACGCCGAAACATATTAAATCAACCCGGAATGAACCTAACTTTTGCACACAAGTCCCAAATGACATAAAGAAGCTATTCAAATTCCCGAAACCACAATCTGAACCCGATATCATCAAAGTCAACTTCTGGTCAAACTTATGAATTTTTCAAACCTTCAAATTTCCAAATTTCACCAATTAGCACCGAAACTTCTAGAATTATCCAAATGTCAATCCGGCAATACGCCTTAGTCCAAACTAATCATCCGGACCTAACGGAACCATCAAAAATCTTCTCCAGGGTCAAACTCACAAAATTCAAACTTAATCAACTCTTCCACTTAAAGCGTCACACATGAAATTCATTCTTCCAAATCATTTCCAGACCTCCTGAAAAACCAAGACCGACGATTCACACAAATCATAATACATCATACGAAGCTACTCAAGACTTCAAATAGCAGGAAGAAATGCCAACGCTTAAAACGACCAGTTGGGTCGTTACATTCTCCCCCGCTTAAACATACGTTCGTCTTTGAACGTGCCAAGAGTTTTTCCAAAAGCCATCAAACCGCCATGTATCCTTACCATGTACATACCCAGGGGTGATCCCATGTTTCCCTATTCCATATAGGTCTGACAGCACAACATAATGGAAGATCATTACTTCAACCTCAGTCCATAAACCACAGAATCCAATTTCCAGCATCTGGAATTTCCCTCAAGACTCGAACCTCACATCTACACACTGTATAAGTCTAAACAAGTTGTATCAAGCCATAACCATAACCCAAGATGTGATCATATGACTTACCACACGACTCGCATACTGGTAGCAAAATTTCCGATCATGGTGGCCGCTCAAACAACCCAATACCGATAGCAAACCTCATATCAAATAAAACCTCATTCTAAAATCTTTGTACACTGTCGATGATGAAAGAAACACGCAGAAACTCACAACCATTCGTCAGACCAACAAGCCATGGAGCTCTCTCTCCTTCGACAAGAACTATAGCCAATTTCTAAGTCGATCAATGACATTATCCTTCCAAATACACCGCAAGCAAATCCGATAGCACCCATTCTAGGTCCGATGACCTCATCTCATCACACAACCACTCTAGTGACATGCCACATCAATACAACCTAAAACCACAACCCACGCAATACGTACACCATTAAGCAACAATCCAAATGTACTCAACCATGGAAAATGACTCAAACGAGAGAACCATCCCGCAAGTTCAACAAGTACCACCACAACCGCAATGCTACAAACCCATCTTACATAGTAGAACCAAGACACACGAATCTAATACAAAGGCTCATATCCCGATATTACCCAATTGCAATGCGTGACCCAATCAAAACACAGGTCCATATGAAATAGCTCAAGCCACCCTGCTCAAAATCAACAACTACACACAATTCGACATCAAATACCTGAAGTGTATGACCATAACCACGGAGAAGAAAATAGCACAATATACCACAGTTCGGAGAAAACATAACCAAGGCGCAATCAATCATTCGACACCCCAATAACCATTTGGCTCAATTCCACTATAAGACCCAAACAGAATAGCATCATGTGTGCTTATAACCAACAAATCAAAACCCCTCGTAGCATAGAGGAGTAACACATATATCATATCAGAACATGAATAAGATCAACTCTAATCGAATGGCACATCCCCCAACAATAGCAGTACGGAGCCGACCAATCCGACCCGGTGTAGAATACACATCTTCGTTTGGCCTACCAATGGGCCCCAAATCAACTCTGGCCATCCACAAATTGATAAATAATCCTCCGAAAGTCCGCAATGACCTAACCATAACATATACTATCATCTGGCTAGCTATGGCCACATCTTCACAGTCCACAACCACGAAACAATCTGATTTTGAGAACTCCTGGTCTCCAAATCCGTAGAACACACGAATCACCATTTTTGACCCCCAACTCCACCGGTCAAATGTCTAACACATCTCTCATACATGATCATCCCACGAGGAATACTTCTATAATTCTTCCGTGCCACATAGCAAAGTCTGAATTTCAGCAGTCGATCAACGAGGCGAGTACCGCAATACCAATGAAGCATCCGTAAGTTAACACTTAGTGCACCTTCTAAAATTTACGCTCTCCTCAGGCAATACCAAGTAGTAATATCATTCATCTAGTCATCTGAACCACCCATGTTGTCTAAGAATTCATGCCCTTAATCCCACACAACATACCTCATTTATCATGAATATGAAAAGTATGAGAATCTCATAATCAATTCTGAGTCACAAGCAAACTACATACTCAATTAGCCATGAACCTTCCATTTGATCCCATCTAGAAAAAAATTACAACACGCATCACGCTCCTAAAGCCAGCAGGAAATATACACCTCGAACCGTGGTAGAAACCATTGAGAACACCTTGAAATCCATTTGCACATAACCTAGCTATCAGAACCGAACCCCTCTAACTGAACCAAGTCACGCAGGTCTCCAAAACCCAAGAGCATTGCCACGAAACACCTGTAGAGGCTCACCATATCATAAGTACCCAAAGAACCGATTATATCCATTACCGTGCTGATCCAAGCTATTACCAAGTTGTCCTATTTCTCTGAGTTCCTTCCGAATTACCCTCAAATAGACACTTCCCTTGCTAAAACACCACGATCCTTAACCAAAACTCACTCCACGAGATCCTATCATAAAACCACCCCGCCCTAAGGCCCATAAGCTACTGTATTCCCTCTTAAGCACCCCAAAAGTACCACAACCGAGACACCCACCCTGAAAAGGCCTTTTGTGAATTTAAAGTTGTTTCCTTCACCTTCCTTATACTGAAATGTAAAATCCATAATGATATAGAAATACAGCAAGTCCCGACACCATCTGATGCAAATCTCAGATTCTAGCCATATACAAGTCCAGAAAATTCTCAATAGCCACATATAAATCTTGAATCCATTAGAACCTTCTCGAGAGTCATCCACTCTGCTCAAATCTCATTTGCACCACCCAAACGGGCCGAAAGACCTGTGCCCTACTAGCACAACAACACCTAAAGAAGTAACCCTGCCTTAATGCAACCAAGCAAATTCATACATCGTGCACACTACATCCATCACGAATAACAACTCAATTCATCCCATGATTTCCATATACCCATAAAGTCTAATACAACCCGCATCCAGAAATTCCTTTACTGAGTCATCCTCGATCTCAACCTCTGCAAGTCATATCTGATTCACAAGTATACCTCAAACCGAAATCAGTACAATACATAACCACGCAATCAAATCGCCCATAGTAGACTCCCCACTTGGCTCAAAGCCATAGAACAAAACACTCGATAACTCATAATACCCATACTCTATTACTGCCAAAATCCCCCACCGAAGTTCAACTCAATCCTTCATAAGCTTATGTAACACAAATTATCTAATACCTTAAATCATTTGGAAATCTTGCATTCATCCTCGTGACGGTCAGGTCAACTTTCTCAACCAACCCGAACTCAAATCGCACAAATATAACCCACTAGTAGAAAGAAAGTCTCCACATAGCATCATAAAGACCAAACATTCATAGATTATCCCGCAGGTTATAACCCACCTACTTAGCCTCAAACTGACATCTCTCTACACTCTTTCACAACTGCACTACTATGCAATCACTTAATCTTCCTAAGTCTGAACTCATCAATAAGACATGAGAAACTAATTCGCTCCATAATTAAGCAACATGAAAGATCCTTCAATACACTCATAACTCGAGACTATGCATCACATCAAGACAAAAAATCAAGCATTCCAGTAGTCTTTTTTACATCTTAAGCAAACTCTTCTCGTTACAATCAAACCATATGAATACATTCCGCAGTCACATCATGCTCATTATATAGCCATCTAGCCACTCATCGAGTCATAAATTTCACTCATAAGGACGCTACCGGACATATAAGTCCAAAAGCACGTGCTCACACAACCGAAATCCCCGTACTCAAGCTATAGTCATAATCTGGCCTCAAGTCCTCCAGACTGGCCCATCATCAGCACACAGAAATCACATCTCGCTCCTCATCCATAGAATCATAAGTCGATGATGCACAGTTGATGCCGAACGCTCATATGCACACACGAATGCGTGGAGGGAATTCAAATAGATATGTTTCAAGCTCAATCAATGCCGCATGATAAGGAAAGAAAGATGGGAAGTTTATCCTAAATGTCATGATAGGTATGGACGTCACCATATAGATCCGCAAGACTCTACTAGACACTTGCTCATGACTTGTAGAACCTATGAACCTATAGCTCTGATACTACCCTGTCACAACCCAGAACCCAAGGATCCGCATCTGCGCCAACTCTCGCTCCTGCGTTCAAATCTCACATCTGCGCGCATGTAAGTGCGCTACAAAAATCTGCTTATGCGGTCATCCTCACCCAGCTCTCACCTCGCTTCTGCGATGGACAGCCTACATCTGCAAAGTCGCTTCTACGGCCAAGATTCTGCAGATGCGGCTGCACCAGTACCAGCAACTCTTCAAAAGGTAACAAGAGGAAAAATGATCTGATCCACGTCCGTAACTCAGCCGATCCACTCGAGACCCCGACCAAATATACCAACAAGTCCAATAACATAATACGAACCTACTCGAGGCTTCAAATTACACATAACAACATCGAAATGACGAATTGCACCTCAATTCGAACTTGAATGAACTTTGAACTTTTAACTTCCAAAATTCACGCCGAAACATATCAAATTAATCCGGAATGAAGCCAACTTTTGCACACAAGTCCCAAATGACATAACGAAGCTATTCAAATTCTTGGAACCACAATCTGAACACAATATCATCAAAGTCAACTTTCGGTCAAACTTATGAACTTTTCAATCCTTCAAATTTCACCCTTTCGCCAACTAAGCCGAATACTTCTGGAATTATCCAAATGCCAATCCGGGCATAGGCCGGAGTCCAAAATATTCATCCGGACCTAACGGAACCATCAAAACTCCGCTTCGGGGTCAAACTTACAGAAGTCAAAAATCAACTCTTCCACTTAAAGCTTCACACATGAAATTCATTCATCCAAATCACTTCTGGATCCCCTGAAAACCAAGATCGGCAATTCACACAAATCATAATACACCATACGAAGATACTGAAGAATTCAAATAGCAGGAAAGAATGCTAACGCTCAAAACAACCAGTCAAGTTGTTACACTTGGTTTTTGGTTTCTGAGTGAAATGGGACACAAAGTCCCTAAACTGAAAGTTTAAGTTATAGGAGTTGACTATAGTTTGACTTGTGCAAAGACGACTCTGGAATGGAGTTTTGGCGATTTCAATAGCTCCGTATGGTGATTTAATTGGTGACAATTAGAAAGTTGAAAGACTTTAGAAAGTTTGATTGGGGTGGACTTTTTGATATCGGGGTCCGACTTCGATTCCTCAAGTTGGAGAAGGTCTGTGGTGTCATTTTTGACTTGTATGCAAAATTTGAAGTCAATTGGACGTGATTTGATAGGTTTCGGCATCAAAAGTGGGAGATAGAAGTTCAAAAGTTCGTTAGGCTTGAATCGATGCACGATTTGTGGTTTTAGCATTGTTTGATGTGATTTGAAGGCTTGATTAAGTTCGTATTGTGTTTTAGAACTTGTTGGTATACTTGGTTGAGGTCCCAGGGGCCTCGGGTGGAGTTTAGATGGTTAACGGATCAAGTTTGGAAGTTGAGAGGTTGCTAAAGCTCACTGGGGGAAACGCAAATGCAGCCTGGAGTTGAGCGTGCAGTGTTCGCAAGTGCGAGGGAATTGTCGCACCTGCATGGCAGAAGATGTGGTGAGTGGAGCGCAGAAGCGGGACTTGATTAGATTATTGTGGAGCGCGGATGTGGAAGGATTTCCGCAGGTACGGACTCGCACCTGCGCGTGTGCGGTCATTGAAACGGAGGCAGTGGAGCCTTGGTCAACCCGCAGAAGCGGAATATTTCTCGCACCTGCGAGACCACAGGTGCGACTAAATGAGGCGCAGGTGTGAAAGTGCTGGGCAAAATATTAAGTTCGAGGGTTTCGTGATTTCCTTCATTTTGGACATTTCAAGCTCGGGATTAGCTGATTTTCGAGAGGTATTTCGAAAGGATTCTTGAGGTAAGTCACTTGTTGTTATTTTAGCTCAATAATTATGTTTCCCCATTGATTTCCCACCTAGATTGTGCGGTTTTGAGGTGTAATTTTGGATTTTGAGGCTAGGGATTTGGAGAGCTTAAATTGGGGATTTGAGTGACGATTTTGTGTCGGATTTTGGTAAATTTGGTATGGTTGGACTCGTGTTTGAATGAGCTTCCGGATTTTGTAACTTTTCTTGGGTTCCGAGACGTGGGCTTGGGTCAACTTTTTGGAGCGATTTTTCAACTCTTAGTTAAAATCATTATTTCATTATTTAAATTAGTTTCCTATAGTTATATTCATAAGATAAAATTGTTTTTGCTAGATTTGAGCCGTTCGTAGTTGGTAAATCGAGGGAAAGGCCTTCTAATTGATTGATTGAGCGTGGTTTGAGGTAAGTGACTTGTCTAACCTTGTGCGGGGAAAATTCCCATTAGGATTTGGTATTTTGGTAATAATTTTTGACATGTGAAGGCCGTGTACGCAAGGTGACGAGTGCGTACACGGGCTAAATGTTGAAATTCTGATTTTTGCGACGTAGTTTCCCTTTCTTGCCTTAATTGAGTTACTTTAGCATGTTGTAGTCATCATGTTTAGCCTAATTTCATGCGTCTACTTGTCTTATGTCCTATTTGTAACTTGTATCACATGTTAGTTGAATTACTTGTTTTTCTTGATTTCTGTATTCACTACTTAACTATGAAAATTCTTTACTTGAAATTGCTATCCTTGGAATATCATTTATTCGGTTGTTGTGTTTGGATTTTGTGTTATAGTTGAGGTGATTGTTTGGTTGTTTGCACAAGGTTTCTACCGTGCTGTTGTTATTGTTGCACGAGGTTTCTGCCGTGCGGTTTGTTATTTCTTGCACGAGGTTTCTGCCGTGTGGTTGTTATTGTTTGCACGAGGTTTCTGTCGTGCAGTTGTTATTGTTGAACGAGGTTTTTGTCTTACCATTGTGATTATTGATACGGATGTGGTGGTATAAGGTCTGGGTGTTGAAACGCATGCAATGAGATAAGGTGGGCTCGATAAGCGTGGCTAGTAGGGGGACTACTAGAAGCCATGTGGTATGATAAGGTGAGCTAAAACGCGGGATGCTATTTTGGGAAAATGATTTTCAAAAATCAACTATAAAGGCTCCCGCGGTGATATAAGGAAAGACTGTGATTTTTTTTACGATTTGGGACTACGAGGCGGTACCTCGGGATTTCCCTGTTGCTATTTTGTATTTGTTGTATTGTTTTGTTCTTGTTTTCCTTAATATGTAAAATTCTTGTTTTCTTTTCATATAGCATTAGCTTTCCTTGATTTCGTGTTGTTACTTCCCGTAAATTCTTTATTACTGACTTCCTTGTCATTTTCATTAGATCATACTATCTCTATCTTGTTTCTTAGTATCTCCAGTAGGGCCTTGACCCGACCTCGTCAATACTCTACCGAGGTTAGGCTTGGCACTTACTAGGTACCATTGTGGTATACTCATACTACGCTTCTACACATGTTTTTGTGCAGATCCAGGTACATCCTATCAGCCTCGATATTATTGCACTGTGTTGCTGCTTTGGAGACGTAAAGGTACACCTGCCCGCGTCCGCAGGACTCGGAGTCCACTTCTACCTTATTTTTCCTCATTTCCATACGTTTTTGATAGACAGTGATGTATAGGATTGTTCAACATTGTATCTAGAGCTCCTGACTTATATCTCACCAGGTCTTGGGATTGTATGTATTGAGTTTTTAGTAGATTCTATTTATGAAAATGTTGGGATTTTCAAGTTTTAATCTCTTATTTAATGTTTTCGCATATTGTTAGGCTTACCTAGTCTTAGAGAATATGTCCCGTCAAGATATTCTACGGAGGGAATTTGGGTTCATGACAAGTTGGTATCAGAGCAAAGTTCATCGGTGTTATGAGTCACAAGCAGGTTTAGTAGAGTCACACGGATCGGCACAGAGACGTATGTACTTATCTTTGGCAGGCTATGGAACTGTTAGGAAAAGCTTCACTTCTTTCATTCCTTATCGTGCGAAATTTTTGACCTTAGGATTCTAAACTTCTGTCTTTCTATTCTCTCACAGATGGTGATGACACGTAAAGCCGGATCAGATGACCAGAGACCTGTGCCCCCTGCTAGAGCCGCAAGAGGTCGGGGCCGGAGTAGAGGCTGATGACATCCACGTGGTGCAGCAAGAGCATCTACACGAGCTGCTACAGAGGAGCCACCATGAGCTCCACTTGGAGAGAAAGCACCTGAGATTCCTGTTACTGCACCAACTCTCCAAGAGACTCTCGCCTATTTTCTGAGCATCTTCGGCACTTTAGCTTAGGTAGGGTTGATCCCACTTGCTCCTGCTACATCTCAGGCCGGGGGAGGAGCACAGACTCCCACTGCACGTACCCCAGAGCAACGAGTCTAGGTTGACTAGATCCCTGAGGTCATACCACTGCAGTCGATAGCCCTAGTTCAGCCCGAGGTTAGGGCAGCAGCTTCTAAGGAGGAGCAGCTCAGACTAGAGAGGTACAAGAAGTACCACCCTCCTACTTTCAGTGGCTTGGCGCCAGAGGATGCCCAAGGTTTTTCTTGAGGAGTGCCACCATTATCTACGTACTATGGGTATTGCGGAGTCTGGTAGGGTTTCTTTCACTACGTTCCAGCTTAGGGGAGCGGCTTATCAGTAGTGGCGAGCATATGAGTTGGGTAGTCTGGACGAGGTAGCTTCATTCACTTGGACTTAGTTCTCGGATATGTTCTTGAGGGATTATGTTCCCCAGAGTCTCAAAGATGCACCGCGCGCAAACTTTGAGCAGTTGCACCAAGGTTCTATGACAATGTCGGAGTATGCGATCTGGTTCAGTGATTTGGCTAAGCATACACTAACCTTGGTTTCTACTGTTAGAGAGCGGGTCCATCGATTTATCGAGGGGCTCAACCACAGTATCAGGTTTAGCATGGCCCGAGAGTTGGAGATGAACATCACATACCAGCAGGTAGTGGGGATTGCTAGGAGATTGGAGGGTATGCTGACTCGGGAGAGAGAGGAGAGTGAGGCCAAGAGATCTCAAGATTCAGGCACATACAGTGGTACCCGTGCCCCAGTTGCAGCTCCTCATGGTAGGAGCTATGTGAGTCGCCCTGCTTTCAGCCCTTCTAGCTTCTAACGGTATTTCGGCCACTCCTAGGCCTCAGGCTCCCTATTATGCACCGCCATTATCTAGTGCACCTCCTGCACAGGGTGCTTTTAGTGGTCAGTCCAGCCGATCAGGCTCGAGCCAGCCATAATAGCCAGTCCTTCGAGAGCTTGTTTTGAGTGTGGTGACACTCATCTATGGTGAGGTATTGCACCAAACTCAAGAGGGGTGCACCTCCAAATACTACTCAGGCTCCGCGTATTCCACTGGGCCCTCAGGCTTCTCAGTGCATGGTCGCTGTCACCCTACCTGCACAGCCAACTAGAGATGGAGGTCGGGCAAATAGAGGTTGACCTAGAGGGGGAAGCCAGGCCAGATATTATGCTCTTCCTTCTAGGACAGAGGCAGTTGCATCCGACTCTGTCATCACATGTATTGTTCCGATTTGTCATAGAAATGCATCAGTCTTATTTGACCCAAGCTCCACTTTTTCACATGTGTCATCTTAATTTGCTCTTTATTTGAGCGTATCCCATGGTTCTTTGAGTTCTCCTGTCTATGTGTTTATACCTGTGGGAGATTCTATTGTTGTTGACCGTGTGTATCGGTCATATTTTGTTGTTCTTGGTGGTTTTGAGACCAGAGCTGATTTATTGTTGCTTAGTGTGGTAGAGTTTGATATTATTTTGGACAAGGACTAGTTGTCGCCCTATCATGCTATTCTCGATTGTCACGCTAAGACCGTGACGCTGGCTATGCCAGGATTACCACGGATAGAGTGGAGAGGTGCTTTAGATTATGTTCCTAGAGGAATTATCTCATTTCTAAAGGCTCAGCACATGGTTGAGAAGGGGTGTAATGGTTATTTAGCTTTCGTGAGGGATGTCAGTTTTGATACTCCTACCGTGGAGTCAGTTCCGGTAGTGAGGGATTATTCGAATGTATTTCTGACGGATCTTCGAGCATGCCACCTGATAGAGATATCGTCTTTGGTATTGATTTGTTACCAAGCATTCAGGCCATTTCCATTCCACCCTATCATTTGGCCCCATCAGAGTTGAAAGAGTTAAATGAACAGTTGCAGGAGTTGCTTGATAAGGGCTTCATTCGGCCTAGTGCGTTGCCTTTGGGTGCTCCAGTTTTATTTGTAAAGAAGAAAGATGGTTTTATGTGTATGTGTATTGATTATCACCAGTTGAACAAGGTTACAGTGAAGAACAGGTATCCATTGCCATGTATTGATGACCTATTTGATCAGTTACAGGGTGCTAGAGTGTTCTCTAAGATCGACTTGCATTCAGGCTATCATCAGTTGATGATTCAAGAGCCAGATGTATCGAAGACTACCTTCAGGACTCTGTATGGTCCGTAAGAGTTCCTTGTGATGTTTTTTAGGCTGACCAACGCCCTAGCAACATTTATGCACTTGATGAATAGTGTATTTTAGCTCGATCTTGACTCGTTCGTCATTGTGTTTATTGAAGACATTATGGTGTACTCCCGGAGCTGGGAGGATCATGAGCAGCACCTGAGGAATCTACTTCAGACCTTGAGAGAAAAGAAGATATATGCAAAAAATTTGAAGTGTGAATTATGGCTAGATTCAGTGGAATTTTTGGATCATGTAGTGTCGAGTGAGGAGATCAAGGTAGATCCGAAGATGATTGAAGCAGTGCGGAGTTGGCCCAGGCCATCCTCAGCTACGGAGATCCGGAGTTTTCTTGGTTTGGCGGGATATTACCGTCGATTTGTAGAGGGTTTCTCGTCTATTGCAGCACCTATGGCCATATTGACACAAAAGTGTGCTTCGTTCAGGTGGACTGAGGAGTGTGAGGAGAGCTTTCTAAAGCTCAACACTGTTTTGACTACAGCCCTAGTGTTAGTATTGCCTACTGGTTCGGGATCCTATACAGTGTATTGTGATGTGTCACGCATTAGTCTCAGCACGATGTTGATGCAGGACTGTAGGGTGATTGCCTACGTGTCTAGACAGCTAAAGGTGCATGAGAAGAACTATCATGTCCACGACCTCGAGTTAGCAGCTATTGTTCATGCCTTGTAGATCTGACGACAGTATTTGTGCAGCGTCCCTTGTGAGATCTATACCGGTCACCGGAGTTTACAGCATCTATTCAAACAAAAGGATCATAACTTGCGGCAGCGGAGGTGGTTGGAGTTGCTTAAGAACTATGATATCACCATTCTATATCATTCCGGAAAGGCCAACGTGGTGGCTGATGCCTTGAGTCGCAAGGCGGAGAGTTTGGGCAATTAGCATATCTACCGGCAGCAGCCTTGGATGTTCGGGCCTTGGCCAACCAGTTTGTTAGAATGGATGTTTCTGAGCCGAGCCATGTTTTGGCTTGTGTGATTTCTCGGTCTTCTCTTTATCATCGTATCTGAGAGCGTCAGTATGACGACCCCCATCTGCTTGTCCTCAAGGACACGGTTTCGCACGGCGATGCTAAGGAGGTCACTATTGGAGATGATGGTGTATTATGGATGTAGGGCAGGCTATGTGTGCCCAATATACATGGCTTGCTTGAGTTGATTCTCCAGGAGGCTCACAGTTCGCGGTACTCCATTAATCCAGGTGACGTGAAGATGTATCAGGACCTGAGGCAACACTACTAGTGAAGGATAATGATGAAGAACATAGTAGAGTATGTATCTAGGTGCCTAAATTTCCAGCAAGTGAAGTATGAGCATCAGTGGCCAGGTGGATTGCTTCAGAAGCTAGAGATACCGGAGTGGAAATGCGAGCGGATTGCTATAGATTTTGTTGTTGGGCTCCCACGGACTTAGAGGAAGTTCGATGCAGTTTGGATGATTGTGGATAGATTGACCAAGTCAGCTCATTTCATTTCAGTGGTGCCTACTTACTCTTCAGAGCAACTGGCTCAGGTGTACATTCGCGAGATTGTCAGGCATCATGGTGTGCCGATATCTATCATCTCTGACTGGGATACGCAATTTACATTACGGTTTTAGAGAGTCGTACACCATGAGTTGAGTACTCGAGTGGAGTTGAGTACAACATTTCACTCTCAAACGGACGGACAGTCCGAGCGCACTATTCAGATATTAGAGGATATGCTTCGTGCGTGTGTGATGGATTTTGGGGGTTCTTGGGATCAGTTCTTGCTGCTTGTGGAGTTTTCTTACAACAACAGTTATCAGTCGAGAATTCAGATGGCCCCATATGAGGCTTTGTATGGTAGGTGGTGCCGGTCTCCGGTGGATTGGTTTGAGCCAGGTGAGACTAGGCTATTGGGTACAAACTTGGTTCAGGATACTTTTGAAAAGGTTAAATTGATTCAGGATCGACTTCGTACAGCTCAATCCGGGCAAAAGACTTATGCGGATCAAAAGGTTCGTGATGTTGCATTCATGGTTAGGGAGCGGGTCTTGCTTTGGATCTCGCCTATGAAGGGTGTTATGAGGTATGGGAAGAAGGGCAAGTTGAGCCCGAGGTATATCAGACCATTTGAGATTCTTGAGAGCGTTGCGGAGGTGGCCTACGGACTTGCTCTACCTCCTAGTCTAGCTGCAGTTCATCCAATGTTCCATGTTTCTACGCTCCAAAAGTATCACGACAATCCGTCTCATGTGTTAGACTTCAGCTCAGTCCAGTTGGACAAGGATCTATCTTATGTTGAGGAACCAGTAGCCATTTTGGACGGGCAGGTCCGAAAGTTGACGTCGAAGAACATTGCTTCAGCTAAGGTCCAATGGAGGGATCAGCTAGTCGAGGAGGCGACTTGGGAGACCGAGCATGATATGCGCAGCCATTATCCTTATCTTGTCACCACTTCAAGTATGTCTCTATACTTGTTTGAGGACGAACGTTTATTTTAAAAGGGGGAGGATGTAACGACTCGGCCGGTCATTTTGAGTGTATTAGCCACGACCCCCTATTTATTGCTTTCTCTGTATTATGCTGTGGCGACGTGACTTCCCGGGAGGCTTGGTTTTTGGTTTCATAGTGAAATGAGACACATAGTCCCTAAGCTAGAAGTTTAAATCACAGTAGTTGACCGTAGTTTGACTTGTGCAAAAAAGACTCCGGAAAGTATTTTTGATGGTTCCAATAGCTCTGTATCAAAGTGTGTTCGAATGTTTATTTGGAGGCCTGTAGGTCATTTCAGCATTAATTGGCGAAAGTTGGAAGATTTTGGAAAGTTTGACGGGGGTGGACTTTTTGATATCCGGGTCAGACTTTGATTTTGGAAGTTGGAGTAGTTTAGTGGTGTCATTTGTGACTTTTGTGCAAATTTTGAGGTCAATCGGACGTGATTTGATAGGTTTCGGCATCGAAAGTAGGAATTAGAAGTTCAAAAATTCTTTAGGCTTGAATCGATGCGCGATTTGTGGTTTTAACGTTGTTTGATGTAATTTGAAGGCTCGACTAAGTTTGTATCGTATTTTACAACTTGTTGGTATATTTGGTTGAGGTCCCAGGGGCCTCGGGTGGAGTTCAGATGGTTAACGGATCAAAGAAGCTCGCTAGTTCTGGTGCAGTTGCACCTGCGGAGTTGTGATTGTAGGTGCGAGCTCACACCAGGTGTGAGCGGGGGAAACCCAGATGTGGCCTGGAGTTGAGCATGCAGTGTTCACAGTGCGAGGGAATTGCTGCACCTGCATGGTTGCAGATGCGGCGAGTGAAGTGCAGAAGCGGGATTTGATTAGATTACTGTGGAGCGCGGATGCGGAAGAATTTGTGCAGGTGCGGACTCGCAAATGCGCGTATGTGGTTGTAGAAGCGGAGGCAGTGGAGCCTTGGGCAACTTGCAGAAGCGGAAGATTTCTCGCACCTGCGAGACCGCAGGTGCGACTAAATGAGTCTGCATGTGCGAAAGTGCTGGGCAGAATATTAAGTTCGAGGGTTTCGTGATTTCCATTATTTTGGACATTTCAAGCTCGGGATTAGGCGATTTTTGAGAGGGATTTCGAAAGGATTCTTGAGGTAAGTCACTTGTGTTATTTTTACTCAATAATTATGTTTCCCCATTGATTTTCCCACCTAGATTGTGTGGTTTTGAGTTGTAATTTTGGAGTTTGAGGCTAGTGATTTGGAGAGCTTAAATTGGGGATTTGAGTGGCGATTTTGTGTCAGATTTTGGTAAATTTGGTTTGGTTGGACTCGTTTTTGAATGGGCTTCCGGATTTTGTGACTTTTGTTGGGCTCCGAGACGTGGGCCCGGGTCGACTTTTTGGAGCGATTTTTCAAATCTTAGTTAAAATCATTATTTCATTATTTAATTAGTTTCCTATAGTTATATTCATAAGATAAAATTGTTTTGGCTAGATTCGAGCCGTTCGTAGTTGGTAAATCGAGGGAAAGGCCTTCTAATTGATTGATTGAGCGTGGTTTGAGGTAAGTGACTTATCTAACCTTGTGCGGGGAAAATTCCCATTAGGATTTGGTAATTTGGTAATAATTTGTGACATATGAACTCCATGTACGCAAGGTGACGAGTGCGTACACGGGCTAAATGTTGAAATTTTGATTTTTGCGATGTAGTTTCCCTTTTTTGCCTTAATTGAGTTACTTTAGCATGTTGTAGGACGACATGTTTAGCCTAATTTTACATGTCTACGTGTCTTATCTCCTATTTGCAACATGTATCACATGTTAGTTGAATTACTAATTTTTCTTGATTTCCGCATTCACTACTTAACTGTGGAAATTCTTTTCTTGATATTGCTATCCTTGGAATATCATTTATTCGGTTGTTGTGTTTGGGTTTCATGTCATTGTTGAGGTGATTGTTTGGTTGTTCGCACGAGATTTCTGCCATGCGGTTGTTATTGTTGCACGAGTTGTATGTCGTGCCGTTGTGATTATTGATACGCATGCAGTGGTATAAGGTCTGGGTGATGAAATGCATGCAGTGAGATAAAGTGTCTTGATATGCGTGGCTAGTAGGAGAACTACTAGAAGCCATGCGGTGTGATAAGGTTGGCTAAAAGGCGGGATGCTATTTCGGGAAAATAATTTTCAAAAACCAAATATAAAGGCTCCCGCGGTGATATAAGGAAAGACTGTGATTTGTTTTTACGATTTGGGACTACGAGGTGGGACCTCGGGAGTGCCCAGTTGCTATTCTGTATTTGTTGTGTTGTTTGGTTCTTGTTTTCCTTAACATGTAAAATTCTTGTTTTCCTTTCGTGTAGCATTAGCTTTCCTTAATTCCGTTTTGTTACTTCCCGTAAATTCTTTATTACTCACTTCCTTGTCATGTCCATTAAATCAAATTATCTTTGTCTTGTTTCTTATTATCTCCACTAGGGCCTTGACCTGACTTCGTCACTAATCTACCGAGGTTAGGCTTGGCACTTACTAGGTACTGTTGTGGTGTACTCATACTACGCTTCTGCACATGTTTTTGTGCAGATCCATGTACATCCTATCAGCCTCGATATTAGTGCGCTGTTTTGCTGCTTTGCAGACTTCAAGATACACCTGCCCGCGTCCGTAGGCCTCGGAGTCCCCTTCTACCTTATTTTTCTTATTTTGCTTACATTTTTTGATAGACATTGATGTATAGGATTGTTCAACATTGTATCTAGAGCTTGTGACTTATATTTCACCAGGTCTTGGGATTGTACGTATTGAGTTTTTGGTAGATTCTATTTATGAAAATGTTTGGGTGTTCAAGTTTTAATCTCTTATTTAATGTTTCCTCATATTTTTAGGCTTACCTAGTCTTAGAGACTAGGTGCCTTCACGATATCCTACGGAGGAAAATTGGGGTCGTGACATCTATTCTCTCACAGATGGTGAGAACATGCACCGCTGGATCCGACGATCAGACACCTGTGCCCCCTGATAGAGCCGCGAGAGACTAGGGCTAGGGTAGAGGCCGAGGTGGGGCACGTGGTGCAGCTAAAGCACCTGCCCGAGCTGCGACAGAGGAGCCACTACTGGCTCCAGTTAGGGAGCAGGCACCCGAGGCACTTGTTGCCACCCCTGCACTTCAGAAGACCCTAGCCGAGTTCCTGAGCATGTTCGGTATTCTAGCTCAGGCGGGGTTGATTCCACTTGCACCAGCCACATCTCGGGCTGGGAAAGGAGCCAGGCGGGGTTGATTCCGCGACCCTCTATGGTTCTGAGCCACCTCAGCCCACCTTTGAGTTAATTGCCAAGACAAAATTGGATTCCGCATGTCATGATTTGAGGGATTGTCAATTGATGAATAAGGTTTTGAAAGATAGCCTATAGCATGTTTGGCCAAGCTCTTTCAAGGCCAACAATTTTTTCTCAAAAAAAATATTTTTTTTTCTTAATTTGAGGTATTTGACCAAGCTTTTTAGGGAAAAAAATACTTTTGGGAAGAAGTAGAAGCAGTTTTTGAGAATCAGAAAAACGTAGTTTCTTCCAGAAGTAGAAGTAAAAGCAGTTTTGAATTTTCTTCCTACCAAATATAACCTTAGCAAAATTTTGTATTTACCAAATTAAGCTTACTTAGTTTAAAATACAACAACAACAACAACAACAACAACAACAACCACCTAGTAGAATCCCACTAGTAGGGTCTGGGGAGGGTAGAGTGTATGCAGATCTTACCCCTACCCCAGAAGATAGGGAGGTTGTTTTCGGGAGACCATCGGCTCAACAGACAAGACAATAATATCATAAAAGAATAAAATAATAAATCCATAACAACAATAGAAACTAGAAAAATAATAATAAGCATCGAAAGAGACAACAATAAGTGGAAGGGCAATAACCCAATACTATGCAAAACGAGAAAAATAATGTGAACACAATATAAACCGCTAGCAATCCTAGACAAAACTCTATTATACTAGCCGGTACAAAGAGAAAAAACGCTCGACTACCTCCTAACCTACAACTCTAATGCTCGACCTCCACACCTTCCTATCAAGAGCTATGTCCTCGAAAATCAAATGTCGCACCATGTCCTTCCTAATCACCTCGCCCCAAATACTTCTTAGGCCGCCTCTACCTCTTCTTGTACCTGCCAAAGCCAACCGCTCCTCCTCACGTGCCTAAACCATCTAAGCCTCGCTTCCCGCATCTTGCCGCCCATTGGAGCAACGCCTACCCTCTCCCGAATATCCTCATTCCTAATCTTATCCAGCCTCGTGTGCTCGCGCATCCACCTCAATATCCTTATTTTGGCTACTTTCATCTTTTGAATATGTTCATTCTTAACTGGCCAACACTCAGCCCCATACAACATGGCCGATCTAATCACCGCTCTATAGAACTTACCCTTAAGTTTCATTGGCATATTCTTGTCACACTGGACTCTAGATGCTAACCTCCATTTCATCCACCCTACCCAATACAGTGTGTGACATCCACGTCGATCTCCCCATCTCCCTGGATAATTGACCCTAGGTACTTGAAACTTTTTCTCTTGGGGATGACTTGTGAGTCGAGCCTCAGTTCCACGTCTGCTTCCCCTGTCACACCACTGAACTTACACTCCAAGTATTCCGTCTTAGCCCTACTCAACTTGAAACCTTTCGACTCCAGGGCCTACCTCCATACCTCCAGTCTCTCATTAACGCCGACTCGTGTCTCATTGATCAGAACGATATCACCAGTGAATAACATACACCATGGAACCTCCCCTTGAATATGGTGTGTTTAGGCGTCTATCACCAAGGCAAATAAGAACGGGCTGAGCGCAGATCCTTTGGTGTAACCCCATAACCACCAAAAAATGCTCTGAGTCACCTCCCACAGTCCTAACCCGAGTCTTAGCTCCATCATACATATCCTTTATCACTCTAATGTAAGCTACCGATACACCTTTCACCTCCAGGAATCTCCAAAGAATGTCCCTAGGAACCTTGTTATATGCCTTCTCTAGGTCAATAAACACCATGTGAAAACCCCTTTTCCTATCCATGTATTGTTCCTCCAACCTCCTGATAAAGTGGATAGCATACGTAGTAGAACGGCCCAACATGAACCCGAACTGGTTTTCTGATATAGACACCAACCTCGTAACCCTCCCTTCCACCACTCTCTCCCAAACTTTCATGGTATAACTTAGTAAATTGATGCCTCTATAGTTGTTACAATTTTGGATATCACCTTTGTTCTTATACAAAAGAATCACCATACTCTATCTCCACTCATCTGGCATCCTCTTCGTCCTGAAAATAATATTAAACAGCTTAGTCAACCACTCCAAGCCTGCTCAACCCACATACCTCAAAGATTCTACTAGAATCTCGTTTGGTCCGGTCGCTTTGCCCCGACTCATCTTATGCATAGCTCCCGCAACCTCCTCAACCTTAATACGCTTACAGTACCTAAAGTCTCGATGACTCTCCGAGTGCCCCAATTCCCCTAGCACAATGTTGTCGTCGCCCTCTTTATTTAGAAGTTTATGAAAGTATGTCTGCCATCTTTGCTTAATCTAAGCCTTTTCCGTCAATATTTTACCTTCCTCGTCTTTGATGCACCTCACTTGATCCAGGTCACGAGCCTTCCTCTCTCTCTCTCTCTCACTTTGACCAGCAAAAATAACTTCTTGTCCCCACCTTTTCCCCCTAGTTCCTCGTACAACCGACAAACACAGTAGTCTTAGCCTTCGTGACCGCTAATTTCACCTCCTTCCTAGCTTCCATGTATCTTACTATGTTTGCTCTCCTCTACTCCTCGTTGGTGCTCTCCACTAACTTAAGGTACGCCCACTTTCTTTGCTTCCACTTTACATTGGACCACCCCATTCCACTATCAGTCACCTTGGTGTCCGCCATAGTAACCCTTCGAGAGCCCTAACACCTCTCAACCCGACCCCTTAATATAGTCTGTCGTTGCTGTCCACATAGCGCTAGCATCCCCACCACCCCCCAGGCTCCCATAGTCGTCAGTCGCCCTTCCAACTCATGCACATTAACCTTAATCAAAACTCCTCACCTGATCGTCGGTTGACCCTATACACACTTCTTCTTCCTCTTTATCAAGATATCGATGTCCATCACCAGAAACGTATGTTGAGTCGTGAGGTTCTCACTCGGGATCACCTTACAATCTTTACACAACCCCCTATCACATCTCCTGAGGAGGAGATAATCAATCTGAGTCTTAGCCACCATGCTCCGGAAAGTAATCAAATGTTCCTCCTCTTCAGGAAACTAGAGTTCGCGATCACCAACTCAAAAGCTCTAGCAAAATCCAACAGTGAAGTACCTCCTCTGTTCCTAACCCCAAAATCGAAGCCGTCGTGCACCTCGTCATAGCCCTCAACAGACGACCCAATATGACCATTGAAGTCTGCTCCAATAAATAATTTCTCCATAGGCGGAGTACCCTCACCAACTCCTCCAACCCCTCCCAGAAGCGCCTTTTAACCTCCTCGTCCAAGCCCGCTTGCGGAGTGTAAGCGCTAATGAAATTCAGAGTGCTCCCTCCAACTACTAACTTAATCACCATCAATCTGTAGTTCACCCGCTTAACCTCTACCACTGACTCTCTGAGCTCCATATCCACCAAAATACCCACTCCGTTCTTGCCCTTCATGCTTTTGGCGTACCACAATTTATACTCGTCCGCATTCCTCGCCTTCGAACCTACCCACCTAGTCACCTGAACACAAGCTATATTGACCTTTCTCTTCTTAAGAATCTTTGCCAGCTCTATAGACTTACCCATCAACGTCCATATATTCCACGATCCAATTCTCAACCTACAGGCTCCCTTGTTCCCCTTACCTCCTTTGAACCCCGTCCCACCCCCTGTCCCTTGCCCTAACCTGCCTCTCCACCCGCACTCCCCGAGGACATGACCCTACTTTGTCATTATAAAGCACAACCGCTAATAGAAAAAAAACACAAACACAGACATGCAAAGGTCCAAACTTGAAAGGAACAACTAGTAACTACAGGTCTCATTACTAGAATGACTAGACTAGTGCGAACTACTACGGCAACAAATCAACTAACACAATAGAAAGAGAAATAGGAGGCGGGGGGTACCAATTCCCACAAATAGAACCTGGACTTTTGACTTGTTAGACTCCCGATGATGCGGACTCGACGTTCAGCCCTTGTTACTGCCAACTGGCCTGCTCTATTGCGTTTGTGCACGCGCCTCCCTCCCATCACCAAACAGCCACAAAAATGCACCCTAAAAAACACACAACACACCACGAGACCAAGAAAAATAGAAGAGGGCAAAACTGTCACTGCCACCACTGGTGACACATGGTTTTGGTGGTGGTCTGCTTGGAAGTCGCCGGACCAGTCTGATGCCACCAAAGAATAGCGACGGGGCCGAGGAGCAGATGGCAGGGAAAAGTATACAGAAGAAGAGAAGCACAGGGAAAAGTATACAAAACAAAGGGGGTTGGGGCTACAGCCGAAAAAAAAAGAAAGAAGGAGCCGGCGCCAGAAAAAAGAAGAAGAAGAAGAAGAAGAAGAAGAAGAAGAAGAAGAAGAAAGAAGGAGGCGGCGCCGGCGATGCAACAGCCGTCGGACTATCTGCTGCTTAGGTTAAGAAGGGGGATAAGAAAAAAAGGGGAAGAAATAGAGAAAGGCGGAGAGAGAGAGAAAGAGGAGAGAGAGGGTGCTTACCTGGTCTGCTTGTCTTGCTGACGCCGACGTCGGTGCCGGGTGGGTTTGCCGACAAAAATAACCGTTAAACTTTAGGAGACGATGAGAGAAGAGAGCGTATAGGAGCCTTAAAATATTAAGTAATATATAATGAATTTTCATATTTGTTGAATGCTTTTCTAATATATTTAAATCATCTTGAAAGAATAAAGTCCTTTTCAATTTTACTTTTGTATTTTTACCTAAATAAAATAAAAATAAAAACTTAATTATTTTCTCTAATTATAAATTTTTGTAATTATTTATCTACTTATATTTTTAATATAATATTATCTCTTCATGTCCTTATTCGAAATTTGATACTTAAAAGTACTTTTTAAAAAATTTGACCAAACATAAATTATTGCTCAAAAGTGCTTTTTAATTTGATTAGCCAAACACAAATTATTTTTTTTCAAAAGTACCTTTTGGAAAAACACTTTTGAAAAAAAGATATTTTTCAAAATAAACTTATTTTTCGAGCTTGGCCAAACATGCTATTAATCAAGCACAAAATCACATGAAGCGTTCAGCTCATAATCGAAGAAGAAGCGAAACTTTGAAGTAGTCGACGAGGTTCTTCGGTGGTCCGTAAATTTGGTCAGTAGCCTATGAGCTAAAATTGTCAGTGGGGTCGAAGATCCAACCCGTATTTCAAGTATCTCAGTTGAAGAAGAAGGTCGAAGATAAGATCCAGACCCTCCTTATTGCGCAGGTGATGGATGAATATTGACAGCAATTTTGTAGCGTCGAATGGTCAAAAAGAGGAATCGTGCATAAATTAAGCAAAAGAATACAGATGAGAAGAACTAAATTCACTAAGATGTTTCATTAATCAAAATGCATAAATTAAGCAAAAGAAGAAGGAATACCAAAATAAGCTCATATTTATGATAATTAACAATATAAACTATGCTAATCTTGCAGATCAACCTAACATTTGTATATAAGGTCCTTGTATGGGTCCTCATCTTCAGAGTGGTGATTGATCTCAACCTGCAAAACATGAAACCAAGCTCAATCAGAAACACTTTAAACTACGATTAAAGCTCAATATACCGACCCTTGTGTCAAATTTTATTTTTATATCAGTATGCTGTATGCCAATTGCTAATTTACACAGAAAAAGAAAAGTTAAAGCGTGTTGCTGCTGTTGTTAAGAGAACCTTTAGTGCTAGAGAACCCAAATTTTATTGAACATTGGAATGAAACTGGATAGTGAGCATTCATGCCAACCCAAGTATACCAATAACTTGGGATTGAGGAATTATACAATGAACTGATGAGCTAATTCATTCTTATTTTTCATTATATACATGATAAACCTTTTCTGGAGTAACCAGTTCTTCAGCAGAAAGAGGAATTCCATCAAACATATTGTATACGGTCAAAGTCGGGTCTAACGGTATGTGGTCGAAATTGGGCTCGACTCTATATGGTCAACATCGAATTCGACTATTGCACGACAGATCGGGTCCGGAATGCGTAGGGTTGAAGATCGAACCTGAGTTTCATCGAAGCGGAACACGAGGCCAGAATGTCCAACCTCGAGAAAACTGAGCCGGTGCTCCGAAATCGATCCTGACTCCGAAAATGCCCGAGGGAAGATCACCAAACCTAAATGACGGAAAGCCAGAATATCGGTAATGAGACGAACATCGCAAAGGGAATCCCGGCACAAATCAACAGAACCGCTTAATTAGCAAATCAGAAGTTTTTTACCTTGTATGGAGATTTTTTACCTTGTATGAAGTTGCATCAGATGTACGACCCCCTACTATATAAAGGGAGGGTTTAATTATTTAGAGGGGCACTTTTCCAATCATCAATAAAATTAAAAAAAACAGTGGTATTTGTTCTCTTGAATCATTTTATCATTAACTTGTTCCAATTTCTACTATAATTAATCCCTGCCCAAGAAGGATCAACCAACGATCAAAAGCGTCTAACTCGGGTGGTTTGCGTTCTTTTCTTTTCTCACTTAATTTTAACTTTCATTATATTATTCGGCATTTGAATAAAATTAGGCCACATATCCTTAAAACCACGTATAAATTCAATTGTTATCCGAAATTTAGGGTAAACAGTTTAGCGCCCATCGTGGGGCTAAGGATAATAGTGGATACTTGATACAACTTTCCATCACACACATTGTTTCACACTTGCTCTTTGAAGTGTCTTTGATTCCAAGTTATAATACGGAAATGTCAAACTCATAATCGGCACCTCTACACGTTGATAACAAGTTCGATCATCTAGGTGAAAATAATAACATAGCGCCCGGACGCACAACTCCAATCGATGCTAATTCACACGTGGCGGTCGATGCAGATCAGCTAACTGACCCCTCAAATAGCGTTCATAGGGGAGTCCGATCAGTAACACAAAATCCCCAAAACGTCGAAAGGGACGGGATCAGCCTCCGGATGATCTTTGAAATGTTGCAAGCCCAACAGGCAGCGATAGCTCAGTTACAAAATCGAAGCCAAATCTCGAACAGGATTGAGCCGGCCCCTCCTGGAAAATTACCCATAAAGATGGATCGGTCGTAGGAAGGTTGAATGAGTGTGAATCGGGGGCAAACCCCGAAATTATGAAGTGCTCGAAGAACTGACTAAACGAATAGAATCTAGGGAGAAGAAAATCCAAGCAAATGACAAAAAGGTGAAAACCTACAACTCTAGGGTGGATCAAATCCCAGGAGCACCCCCGGTAATTAAAGGCCTAGATTCCAAAAAGTTCGTGCAAAAACCTTTTCCACCGAGCGCGGCTACGAAACCGATACCCAAAAAATTTCATATGTCAGAAATCCCCAAATACAACGGAACGACCGACCCGAACGAGCATGTAACTGCATATACATGTGCTATCAAAGGGAACGACCTAGAGGATGACGAGATCGAATCCGTTCTGTTGAAAAAATTTAGGGAGACCCTGTCGAAAGGAGACATGACATGGTATCACAACTTACCCCCTAATTCTATCGACTCATTTGCTATGCTTGCAGATTCTTTTGTGAGTCACAAGCAAGTGCCATCAAGGTCAAAATGCGAAAATCGAACCTTTTCAAAGTCAGACAGAAGGATAACGAGATGCTCAGAGAGTTCGTGTCCCGGTTCCAAATGGAACGGATGGATCTGCCACCGGTCACAGACGATTGGGCTGTTCAAGCTTTCACTCAAGGACTCAATGTTCGAAGCTCAACGGCTTCGCAACAACTAAAACAGAACTTAATAGAGTACCCTGCCGTCACATGGGCTGACGTACATAATCGATACCAGTCAAAAATCAGAGTCGAAGACGATCAGCTCGGAGCCCCTTCGGGATCCATTTACCACGTTAGAGCTTATGACAAAATCCAAAGGGAAATTTATCGTGAACCAAGATCGAATAGAGATTGACATCAGCCATATCACGGGGACAGGAAAATCGGCGTATTCGAGAAAAACTCTCCAAAACATAAAAGGAGAAATGACCAAGGACATAACAGCCGGGGGCTCATGACCAAAAGCAACTTAAAAAGGCCCATCGGGCATAAAGAAGCACCTCGATTATCGGAGTATAATTTTAATGTTGATGCTGCCGCTATTATATCAGCTATAGGTCGCATCAAAGATACTAAATGGCCTCGACCATTGCAATTTGATCCGACCCAAAGGGATCCTAATCAAATATGCAAATATCACGGCATTCACGGTCATAAAACGGAAGACTGTCGGCAACTGAGAGAAGAAGTAGCCTGGCTACTCAATAACGGATACCTTCGAGAATTCTTGAGCGACCGAGCAAAAAATCACTTCCGAAACAGGAACGCTAACAAACAGACAGGCCAAGAAGAACCTCAACATACAATCAACATAATTATCGGTGGAGTCGATACCCCTCAATGGCCGATGTTGAAACGTACCAAAATATCCATTATTAGGGAAAAGTGCACTCGGGATTACACGCCAGAGGGAACTTTATCTTTTAACGACGAGGATGCAGAAGGAATTGTACAAACCCACAATGACGCACTGGTAATATCTGTACTTATACATAAAGTTAGAATAAAACGTGTGTTAATCGATCCAGGTAGCTCGGCCAATATAATCTGATCGTGGGTCGTGGAGCAACTCGGCCTATTAGACCAAATCGTTCCTACAGTCCGAGTATTTAACGGGTTCAATATGGCATGTGAGACCATCAAGGGTGAGATAACGTTGCCAATAAATACTGCTGGAACCATTCGAGAAACAAAGTTCTGTGTGATTGGAGGGGAAATGAGATACAATGCTCTGTTCGGGAGGTCATGGATCCATGACATGAGGACGGTGCCTTCGACATTACACCAGGTGTTGAAATTTACGACGCCCGATGGAGTTAAAACAGTTTACGGGGAGCAACCAGCTGCGAAAGAAATGTTAGTTGTGGAAGAAATGACACCAACACCAGCGATTCCAAAACAAGATGTCGAGAGCAAGACAAAATAGCAATCACAGGTACCATCTTCGGCAAATGTGGATAAACAAGTATATATCAAGGATGATGATTATGGAATTCCCAGATCTTTTATCACCCCCGATAATTCCGATGCCAGCAAATCGACTGTCGAGGAACTGGAACAAGTCACACTGCGAGAAGACTTGCCCGAAAGAAAAGTATACCTGGGCTCGGGGTTGAGCTCCGAGCTTAGGACAAAACTTATTCGATTCCTTACAACTAACAAAGACTGCTTCGCTTGGTCCCACCTTGATATAACAGGTATACCGTCGGAGATAACCACTCACAAGCTGAGCCTGAATTCGAAGTTCCATCCGGTCAAACAAAAAAGGAGGCCTCAGTCCAAAATCAAACATGCATTCATCAAGGATGAGGTAACTAAACTTCTAAAGATAGGATCTATTTTGGGAGGTTAAATACCCGGATTGGTTGGCAAACATAGTGGTAATACCTAAAAAAGGGAATAAATTAAGAATGTGTGTAGATTATAAAGACTTGAATAAAGCATGTCCAAAAGACTCTTTTCCCTTACCCAACATCGACCGCATGATCGATGCTACTGCCGGCCACGAGACCCTTAGTTTTCTTGACGCATACTCCGGCTACAACTAAATACGGATGGACAAAACTTCCTTTATCACTAAATATGGAACATACTGTTACAATGTAATGCCATTTGGGTTGAAAAATGTTGGCGCCACATACCAATGCTTAGTAAACCAAATGTTCGGGAAACATCTAGGAAAGACAATAGAGGTTTATATTGACGACATGTTAGTTAAATCCCTGCAAGCAGAGGACCATTTAAGCCATTTGTAGGAAACATTCAGTGTATTGAAGCAGTACAACATGAAGTTGAACCCGAAAAAGTGCCCATTTGATGTGGGTTCGGGTAAATTCCTCGGATTCATGGTCTCGAATCGAGGAATCGAGATCAACCCTGAAAAGATCAAGGCTATCGAGGATATCACGATCGTAGATAATGTGAAAGTCGTGCAAAAGTTGACTAGACGTATAGCCGTTCTAGGGCGATTCATTTCGAGGTCGTCCGATAAAAGCTACCGGTTCTTCGCTTTATTGAAAAAGAAGAACAACTTTTCATGGACTCTAGAATGCAAATAGGCTTTGGAAGAACTCAAAAGGTATTTATCGAGCCCGTCGTTGCTTCATACACCGAAGGCGGACGAACAACTGTACCTTTACCTGGCAGTCTCGGAGATAGAGGTAAGCAGAGTCCTAGTCCGAGTAGAACAAGGTACACAATTTTCAATTTATTATGTCAGTAGAACCTTAGGCGAAGCCGAGACTAGGTATCCTCACTTGGAAAAACTAGCACTCGCTTTGTTAAGCGCTTCTAGGAAACTGAAACCATATTTCCAATGTCATCCCATATGCGTCGTAACAACTTACCCATTAAGAAATGTGATGCATAAGCCCGAGCTCTCGGGTCGATTGGTCAAATAGGCCATAGAAGTAAGTGGGTACGATATTGAATATCGACCTCGAACCGCCATTAAATCTCAGGTGTTGAAAGACTTTTTGGCCGATTTCACACCAACCCTAATACCCGGGGTCGAAAGAGAGTTGTTAGCTGACTCAGGAACTCCTTAAGGAATATGGACCCTTTTCACATACGGTGCCTCGAACGCGAAGGGATCCCGACTTAGCATCGTATTGAAGCCACCAATTGGTAACATAATTCGACAATCTATTAAGACTGTAAAACTGACTAACAACGAGGCAGAATATGAAGCCATGATTGCAGGCCTAGAACTAGCCAAGAGCTTGGGAGCAGACGTGATCGAAGCCAAGTGCGACTCCCTTCTTGTGGTAAATCAAGTCAATAGAACGTTCGAGGTCAGGGAAGAGCGAATGCAGAGATACTTAGACAAACTGCAAGTGACGTTGCATCGGTTCAAGGAATGGACCTTACAACATATACCTCGCGATAAAAACAGCGAGGCCGACGCCCTCGCCAGCTTGGGGTCGTCGATCGAAGACGACGAGTTCGACTCGGGAAAGGTCGTACAGCTCATGAGGTCAGTAGTGGAAGAAGGCCACGCTGTCAATTCGACAAGCCTAACTTGGGATTGGAGGAACAAATACGTAGAATATCTCAGTTCCGGTAAACTGCCTTCAGATCCAAAAGAGTCGAGGGCCCTGCGCACGAAGGTGGCCCGGTCAGCTTGTCCGAAGACGGAACCTTGTTCAGAAGAACATTTGACGGCCCACTCGCGATATGTCTGAGACCGGGCGACACTGAGTACATTTTAAGGGAAATCCACGAAGGTACTTGCGGGAACCATTCAGGCGGTCGCTAATTCGGAAAATAATCAGAGCCGATTATTATTGGGTCGACATGGAAAAAGACGCAAAAGAGTTTGTTCGAAAATGTGACGAATGCCAAAGGCACGCCCGGATGATCCATCAACCCGGGGAGAGACTCCACTCAGTCCTATCACCATGGCCGTTCATGAAATAAGCGATGGACATCGTTGGCCCTCTTCCGTACGCGCCAAGTAAAGTTCAATTTATACTAATTATGACTGACTATTTTTCTAAATGGATGGAAGCACAGGCGTACGAGAAGGTTAGGGAAAAAGAAGTCATCGATTTCATTTGGGATCACATCATATGCCGATTTGGAATGCCGGCCGAGATCGCATGCGACAACGGGAAGCAATTCATCGGTAGTAGAGTGACAAAATTCCTCGAAGATCATAAGATTAAAAGGATCATATCGACACCCTACCACCCCGGTGGGAATGGACAAACTGAATCTACCAACAAAACCATACTTCAGAATCTCAAAAAGAGATTAACCGATGCCAAAGGGAGATGGAAGGAAATATTACCCGAAGTTCTATGGGCATATTGTACGACCGAGAAATCCAGCACCGGAACCACCCCGTTCTCTCTCGTTTATGCGCCGAAGCTTTGATACCGGTCGAGGTCGGGGAACCAAGTGTCAGGTTCTGGTCTGCAACAGAGGAATCGAACTATGAAGGCATGAATACGAACTTGGAATTGTTAGATGAGAGACGTAAAGCCGCCCTTGTTCGACTAGCTGCTCAAAAGCAAAGGATCAAGAGGTATTATAACAGAAAGACCAACCTTCAATACTTCAACGTCGGGGACTTAGAACTAAGAAAGGTTACACCAAACACACGGAGTCCGAACGAAGAAGCTAGGACCAAACTGGGAAGAACCTTATTGTATCATTAAAATCACCCGGAAAGGGATCCTACAAGCTCGGAACAGTGGATGGTAAACAACTGGAATATAAGTCACTTAAAACGGTATTACTGCTAAGGTACGATCCTGTTCTTTATTCTTATTTGCGTTACAAACTAACATTTGCAGGTATCAAACGGGGGGCCATACGAGATATTAGGTCTGAAAGCACGCGTTGCACTCTTTTTTCCTTGAACCGGTTTTGTCCCAAAATGGGTTTTACGGCAAGGTTTTTAATGAGGCAACTAGTAAATCGTGCTAACGTAGATTCGAAGGCCGATAGCAAATCGGTGACGATAGTATTCGAGGCCTATCTTCAATCGACCACGAATACTGGGGGGCCACTTTAGCTTGAAAAGATATTTTAGGATTGAAGGGTCGAAGATCAATAAGATTCACTGTAAGGGCCAAACGGTCAAATGAAACGTGCCCAAATAGATTGATCGAACCCTAACACAAATTGTACATATGCATTACTATTATGAACAAGAATAAAGAGAAGTCTCTTGTATACAAACGTCGTGCTTCCGATCAAACGAGCCCAAGGGCCACTTTAACTTTATTTCGAATAACCACTCTCTTACTCGGGGACTTTCGTCCGAAAAACAAATTTATTCGAGGGGATATAAGACCTATTAGGCAACCCTCGAACTTTAAAGGCTAAGGCCGTTTCGAGTTAACAGAACTCGAGGGGATATAAGACCTATTAGGCAACCCTCGAACTTTAAAGGCTAAAGCCGTTTTGAGTTAACAGAACTCAAGGAGATATAAGACCTATTAGGCAACCCTCGAACTTTAAAGGCTAAGGCCGTTTTGAGTTAACATAACTCGAGGGGATATAAGACCTATTAGGCAACCCCCGAACTTTAAAGGCTAAGGTCGCTTCGAGTTAATAGAACTCGAGGGGACGTAAGATCTATTAGGCAACCCCCCGAATTAAAAGGCTAAGGCCATACCGGGTTAACAAAATCTTAAGGCACATCGCTTATTTGGCAATGCCGGAATTAAAAGGCTAAGGCCACTCCGAGTTAATAGTACTCGAGGGCTAAGGTATTTCGAAAGTTGTAAAAAGAAAGCTTTATATATATATATATATATATCAAAAATCCCTTTTACAAAAATCGAGCAATCTCGATACACGATATTAAACACGGAAAAAGATAAAACTCGGTCAGGAGAGACTTGGTCTCAACTAGAAACCTCCTCGACATTAGGATTTTCGAGGTCTTCTCATTCTTCAGATCCGACTGAATCCTCGGAATCATCCTCCTCTGGAAAGGCTAATTTTCTGGCCTCGACTTCAGCTATCTTGGCATCTTTGATCTCCGCCGACAAATCAAAGCCTCGAGCGTGAATTTCTTCAAGCGCAAGTCTGCGAGATTGCCACCTCATATGGTCAACCATATTCCTTGATTGATCTTGAGCAGCTTCAGCATCGGCCTTATATTGAGCCACCAGTTCATCAGCTTCGGCTTTGACCACGGCAACTTCCAACTTGGCCATTTTTAGCTCTTTAGCCATATTATCTCGATCTGAGATAACTGCACTTATCCGAGATTGAAGCTCGTCGGTAATCCTGGTTTGAGCCTCGACTTTCTCCTTTGCCTCTCTAAGCTGAGCCTCTGCTGAAGCTAACTGTGCCTGAGATGTCTCTTTTTCCGAGGCTAGCTGATCCATCTTGCTCCCCCACTCATCGGCCTCAGCTCTAACCACACTCATTTCAGTTCGAAACTGATCAATCTGATCAAGTTTTTGCTCTACTTGCTCGACCAAGCCATCATTATCCTTCTGGGTAAGCTCTAGTTCGGCACGGAGGTTCATTATCTCCCCTTCGAGCTGTTCGTAGCATTTCGACTCTTCCCGGAATCGGAGAAAAGCTTCATGGTGAAGTACCGAGGCCTGCAAGCATAAAGGAAGATGTTATGATTACTTGAAATTTTAAAGTACATAATAAAGGACATCGAATAAAGCTTATCGGAAGATACTCGATTCAGGGCCTGTTGAGCTCCATTGAACAGGCAGGGCGCATCCACCTCGTTCATTTTTGCCTGGTCCTCCTCGGTCACCAAGCACCGAAGATAACTGACCACCCCGACGGGGACAGAAAGAACCCTGGCATCCTCGAGAATGGTGAAAGATATGGAGCATTTTCGATCAGGTAAGCACTCGGCGCGGGAAACCGATCGACCAATTTTGGACTGAAGGAAATCCAGCTTGTATCGGTGGATGAGCTCTTCCTCGGTACCTCTAAATTACCGAGCCCAAGAACATCTTCCATGGACGTCGAATCCACACCATCGAAAAAACCACGGAAAGCGTCTTTCGATCTATGATCTCCGTCCAGGGAACGTTCTTTTGCTATTTGGGCCTCGTTGAACATTGATTCCGAGAAAGAGGGTGAATCAACCAATCTCAATCGGACCCAATACTCCCAGCGGTGCTCTCCTCATATCTGGGGAAGCCCCAGTTCTTGTCTCTATCTTGAGTTCCCCAACTTGACGAAGATCCGCTTCACTAACCCCTGGTTCGGAGACCCCTTGCCCTTCAGACGGTGGCGGCACACTAGCCACAAGATCAAAATCCTCTTCTTCCTCCTCAGACTCATCCCTCAATCGACGTAGCGAGTCCGAAGATAATACTCGATCACTAGCACTCCCCTTGGGCTTACGAGCCAATCTTTTCCTTGGCCTCTTCTTTTCGAGGTCTGGGGAACTTGGAGCCTCTTTTCTTTTCTTCTCTTTATCCGGCTTCGAAACAGGGGGCTCGCTGGGAACATCATCGCCCACGAGTGGAGGTCTCATCTCAACATCCTTTGATAAACCTGCAAAAGAAAGGCAAAATAAGTTAGAAATCAATAGCATAAAGAATTAGGCTCGAATTTACTTATCTCACCATGAAGTCGGGCCTCCCGCCGGCCTTTCAAAAGCTCGCGCCATGCGCGCTCGGAATTACGATTCCTCGACCCATTCTTTGAGAAGAGGAATTGCATCCGGCATCCGAGAGACAGATGCGCCATAGAAAATTGATAAGAGTAAGGGCGAAAGGGAGAATGGTAAACAAATTGGTAAGCAGGGTTACACATACGCTTCATATTCCATTTCTCAGGAAATGGCATATCCTCGGCCGGGATTAGATCCGATGTTTTCACTCGAACAAATCGACCCAACCAACCTCAATCTCGATCCTCATCAATACTTGAGAACGGGGCTTTGCTTTCCCAACGAGCAAGTTTTATCAACCCCCTCAGTAGAGTCGGGGATTGTACAAACGCATGAGATGATCGACGGTGAAAGGATACCCCTCGATCTTGTCTACAAAAAAACAGAGAAGGATAACTATCCTCCAGAAAGAAGGATGAATTTGGCCCAGGGTCACCTCGTACCTTTTACAAAAGGCAATAATGACCGGGTCCAAAGGGCCCAACGTGAAGGGATAAGTGTAAACACTTAAAAAACCCTCCACGTGGGTAGTAATTGCTTCTGCAGGCATAGGAACCACCACACACTTGTCGACCCAGTTACAGTCTTCCTTGACTTTATCGAGAACTCTGTCGGTGATTGAACAGATGTATCTCATGACCGGTTCGCATCGGCCCAGTATTGAGGAAGCTTTATCAACCTTGAAATCGGCTCTGGTTGAGCACCCGGTTGGTACAAACGCCTTCAGAGGGGGCTCCGGTATAGGTTCCTCGATGACGACAGGCGAAACGTTCTCAGCAGGTTGAGAAGAAGAGGTTGTTTGTCTTTGAGTAACGGATTTCAAAGTCTTCGCCATTATTTTTTAACAGACGAAGAAATAAAAAGATACTGATACGAAGGAAATATTATCTGAAGATAGCTTGTGAAATATTTTCAAAAAACCAGAAGGCAAGAGGTCTTGAAGATAAGAACGATGAAGTTTATATAAAAGAGCACAAACATTTGAATACAAAGAATGAATGAAGGTATTTATAGTCTTTCAAAACGGCGGGTCGCATCCCAAAGCGGCAGAACATCAACTGACACACGTTTAATGCTTTAAACGGCTTTTCTGATGGGACGTTTTCAATTTCCGTATCGCGTACGTCATAAGTTTATCGTCACTTGTCGGAGAAAAAATTAGAATCCAGTATGGTGAGAATCTAAGGCTCACATCGTTTCTCGTCATTACTCTCCAAAAACCGAGGGGACTATCTGTATACGGTCGAAGTCGGACCCAACTGTATGTGATCGAAATCGAGCTCGACTCTATATGGTCAACATCGAGTTTGATTATTGCACGACAGATCAGGTTCGGAATGCGTAGGGTTGAAGATCGAACCTGAGTTTCATCGAAGTGGAACACGAGGCCGGAATGTCCAACCTCGAGAACACCGAGCCCGTGGTCCGAAATCGATCCTGACTCCGAAAATGCCCGAGGAAAGATCACCAAACCTAAATGACGTAAAGCCAGAAAATCTGTAATGAGACGAACATCGCGGTGGGAATCTCGACACAAATCAACAGAACCGCTTAATTAGCAAATCAAGAGATTTTTTACCTTGCATAGAGTTGCACCAGATGTATGACCCCCCTACTATATAAAGAGAGGGTTTAATTATTTGGAGGGGCACTTTTCCAATCATCAATAAAATAAAATAAAATAGTGGTATTTGTTCTCTTGAATCATTTTATCATTATCTTGTTCCAATTTCTACTATAATCAATCCCTGCCCAAAAAGGATCAACCAACGATCAAAAGCGTCTAACTCGGATGGTCTGCGTTCTTCTCATTTATCAATTAATTTTAACTTTCATTATATTATTCGGCATGTGTATCAAATTAGGCCACGTATCCTAAAAATCACGTATAAATTCAATTATTATCCGAAATTTAGGGTAAACACATATACACCTTGTATACTGAAGAAACCGAAACAATAATTTGAAACGTACTTTGCGAATGGCTTTTATGCAAACCTTGAGGTTTTCACCCATCATATCCTTAAACAGTGTATCTTCCTCTAAAGCGTTTAAAGAATCAGTAAGACAATCTGGTAGTCTTCGATAATCCTCTTGATTGACACGACTCTATCTGTTTCATAGAAAAACACAGGTTGAATGTATGATAACAGAATATAATTCTTTCTTCGACAAGTGATAAAGCATTAGCAAGAAAAATCACTGAGAACCAAAATTAGATTTTACAAACAGCATGCACTTTTGCCTACGTACTATAGAGCTTTAACTGCTATACATTACGTAAAAGAGAATTTTTAAATTGTCAGACCACCTAAAAGATAACTACAAATAACCGTCTATAAAAAGTGGGTTTGTAACATGAAAATTAGAAGGCAGGTTGACTTAGTTAAAATGCACTGACAGAGTGAAAATTATTTATATTGTTAGAATAACCCTTATCCTATTTGTTTCTAATCAAAAGAAAACTCAACATCAGGTCCAAGTTTACTATATTTCCTTTTTCATGAAATTGCATATACTTATACCTTTCTTGTTTCTATTCATTTGTTCTGCCTAAAGAAAAGCAAATATAAGGGCAACTGTCCAATATATAGATTGAAAGTAATCTAATGCGTGGGGTCAGGCGCACGTTACGAATTTGAATCCTCGCTGAGGCAAAAGTCTGGAATTTCAGTGGAGAAGGGTAGATTAGGTGCATGTCACCCATCATCCACCGAGTTTTGAACCTCGCTCCTCTAGCCCTTGGAGTTTTCTTGATTATCAAAAGAAAGATATTATTTATATATATTGATAAAAGCAGCTCAATCCTTCAAGGACATATTTTAGTGACATCAAAAAGAGAAAATACGTTGTCCAATACTATTGATGAAAGTAGCTGATCCAAACTGAAATAATATACCTTTCAGTCTTAACCATAAAATTCAGGGCAAAGAAAGACTTAAAGGCAAATTATCATGCGGTAAAGAGAAAAATTGCTAAATAATTGTCTAACTTACCTACTGGTGCAGGAAGGCTCAAATCTTTCCGCAGGCCATCAATCCCAGCAGTAAGTATAGAAGCAAGTCCCAAGTATGGGTTCGCACATGCATCAAATGCAGGACATACAAAATGGCCTGCAACATCAGCTCCTGGAAGTCTACAAGTACTAATTTTTGCATAATTGTTTTCTTTCTGCCAACTGACAACTCGTCCATTCCAATCCTTAGAATACAGGCGCTCATAACTGCAAAATAAATGTGACCAAAATAAGGCACATGTAAAAACAAGGATCAAATTAGGCATAGTACATGAGTTGATGAAAGTTCAATTTTGCACAAATATAATCAAATGAGGTATATTTTTTTTTACCAAAAGGGAACGGTTTCATTCTCTATGCAATAACTCCAAATGCAGAAACTTGAGATAGATGTTTAATTCGTAGAAAGTTGAGAGAGGGTTTGAGCAGAACAAGGGACTTCAAGGTCAAACAACAATAAAAAGGAGAAAATATGAGAAACAAACTTGGATAGAATTTTCAGAACGGAAACTTTGTTCATTTTGATATAGCTACTAGCCAGTCCAATTAGCTGAAATCAACTTAATACTACTAAAGAGTGCAAATAATGGACATTTCCCTTAGATTTAGATTTAGTAAAGGGCAGCCCGGTGCACTAAGCTCCCGCTATGCGCGGGGTCCGGGGAAGAGCTGGACCACAAGGGTCTATTATTTGCACTCTTTAGATTTAGATTTAGTGTTCTCTGTTTATTCAACACTTGTTACAAGAATTAATTCAACTTGGCTTTGGAAACCTTTCTGCGTAACTTTTTGATGAAATTATATATTGGAACTGCTTCCTCCCTATTATCATCTACTTAAAGCTACAAGGGTTTTACTTTTCATCTTAAAAATTAACTTAGGAAAAAAACTTAATCTTAAAAAAAATGTAGCTTTCAGGAAATAGAAGTATAATACAACCTTTCTGGAAATAGAAGTATACTACAAAAAATGCCTTGAGCAACCATCTAATTACGTAAAAAACTACTTATGAATATTTAAAAAAATAGAAAAACATAGTTCTCCTATTGATTTGGTGAATTTAAATGAGGATTACATTTATTTGGAAGCCAAAAATGTCTTTCATCTCATAGATTCAAAGCAACTTTGAATTAACATAACAGAAAACCATTAAAAAAAAAAAAGAAACCAATTAATAAAAGGAAAAAATACCTGTTAAACAAATTATTATTTGAGGTGACGAGATTACAAGTCTTCCATTATGCTAACAATCAAAGAAAAGGAAAAAGGAAGTGATATAGCTGCTATTAGTTATAATTCCCCTCTTTTCGATTAGAGGGAATGGTGCCAGAGGCGGATCTAGGATTTAAACACTATGAGTTCAACCTTTAATGTCTTTAGCATTGAACTCATAGTATATTTAAAGTTATGGTTTATATCTACTACTTTTTGTAATTGTGATAGATTTTTACACATAAATTTATGATCCGCGTCAAAAATACTGGGTTCAGTTGAACCCGGCACTCGTTTGCTGCATCCGCCCCTATGCAGCTTTGGTTCAATGAGAATTTTTAAACCAATTACCAAAGTATTTAAAGAAAGCAGGTCATTAATAATTAAGGTTTAGCACGACTAAATTATAGGGGTAGTGTGAAAAGGTATTATTTACACCATCAGTTCATATAAGTTAAATCTTTATAAGTATAAAAAGCCTCTAACCTTGTAGGATGTGGTGCAGTAAATGCTAATATGGCAGGAAGATGATCTAACACCCCACTCATGAATGCTTCCCCAATCTTGGAAATCCCATATTGACTTGATCCCTGAGATAACTTAAAAACGTTCATTCCGTTCTTGGACAAACTTATATGCACATTTGATCCACAGCCCCATTCATCTAACGAATACCTGTACAGAAAAGGACAGATGTTAAAAAGAGCTGAAAGGAACTGGGCAAATGCAGTTGAAAGTTCATACATAATGCTCCGGCGATAACCGCGAGCTCTCCCCGGCCTTTGGCTGTGGGAGAGAAACATGAAAACATCGCCGACGTAATCCATACCGATCCCACAAAGACATACGCCTCACAGTTTTATCAAAAACAATCCGCCGCAACAATATCGAAAATTGATTTATGCCCAGTGAATGTAGAACACGGTGAACTCACGATTAACTTCACCATTGATGAAGTTAATGAGTTTACAAGAGAGGAGGGATTACACCAAGCTGTTGTGATGAAGTTTTCCTATGGAAAACCTGATTTGCAAGAGGTTCGAAGACTATTCCATTCGCGATTTGAAGTTCAAGGAAATTATAGCGTTGGACAGCTTGAATATCGTCATCTTCTTGTTCGTTTTGATGTTTATTCAGATTATGTACAGTTCCTGTCCAGATCAGTTGGATATCTAACAGTTAAAGGTCAGGAATACATGTTTAGAACTTTTCCATGGACACTAGGTTTTAATCCAAAGGAGGAAACATCCATGGCGGTCGTTTGGATATCACTGCCTGCATTGCCTCCTAATTTCTTTGCCAAGAAATCTGTTATGTCGATTGCTTCTGCTGTGGGGAAGCCTCTTGCAGTAGATAAGGCAACACATGATCGAACAAGGCCTAGCACTGCTAGGGTTAAGGTTTTGATCGATTTATTAGATGAACATTCAACGAAAGTGAAGTTGCGCGTCGTCGACAATCGAATGGAAAGTCTTTTGTGTTTTACCAGGAGATTGTATATGACAATCTATCAAAGTATTGTTGTTGTTGCAAACATCAAGGGCATGATGAAGGAAAACTGGAGAGGATACTATCACTGCTGATCGTTATCTGCCGAGAAATAAGGAGATCACTGTTAATCGCAAAAATCGAGGAGATATTGTTAACAATGTCGAGCAGTTACAAGGTGATGCTAGAGTGTTTTTGAACGCTAAAAGAGCTTCCCAAGTTGTGGCAGATTTACCATCACAGGAGGTGAACAATGGTAAACAGTTGCTGGACAGTGCTGAAAACAATATTATTACGGGAAAAACAGTAGCTTCATCTGCTCCAGTTCATTTAGTTGCTGCTGCAAAAAAGGATGATGATATGAAAGATTTTAATGTTATTCCAGCGTCTACTGTGTTTGCAAGGATGCTTACAGCAACTTCTGATGCATATAAAGTAACTAGTAACGTTCATGTTGCTATGAAAGATCGAGATGTTGCTACTGCTGCAGTAGCATCGGCCAGTAACGTTAATGAATTAGAGGGTGAGTCACATGATTTGGGGAACAAAAATAATGGGAAACAAGCTAAGCATGGTGCTTCTAAAGATGTAGGTAAGATTAATGATGCTAAGGGAGAAGATATGACTAAAATGGGTGAGGTTTGGAACGTGGTTACATCTAGAAAATCACTCAAAAAGAAGGCCGCATCAACAGGTGAGTTGAGTCCAGGTGTTCGACAAAATTCCCCCAGTTTTGTTGACAACTCGAATTTGTTTGCCGCTCTTGAATTCGATGAAGATGGAAACTTGGAGGTAGCAACTCAAAATGAAAATAGGATGTCCAAACAACTTGTTCCAGTTGCTAGCAATGAAAACGAAGCATTGGACAATGAGATGGAAGCTAAAGAATTGGGTGCTCGACGAAGTAATTTAGAGGAAGAGATGACGGGCAATAGTTCTAATGTTCCTACATTGTATTACTCGACTCCACAGGTAGAAAATATCATTAAGGAAGCTCAGGCCGCAATGATGATGCATACGAATATGGTGCGACAACCTTTAGTTACATTGAACACATCCGACGTCGACATTCCTTCACAATCGGAGCATTCGTTTGGGCAAAACGATGGGGATTCTAGACAGTTGATGCTGACCACTGGGATTGATAGTGAAGAACATGGGAGTTATGAACATGGTTATTTAACAAAGAGAAGAACTTGGGTTGATCAACTTGAACATGACGAAGAGGAAGATTGGGTGGATGACGACAACATGGAGTCGATTGATAGCGACGATCGTGAAAGCGATGATGATGAGTTGCGTTCCGTTGCCTCAACACCACTACCATCGAAAAAAAACAGCAAGTTAAATTTGAATGCACCGGCTTTTATTCCTAGGAAAAATTCAGCACCTACATGTGCGTTAGTTGGGCAGCAACAGAAACAAATTGCACGAAGCAGTACGCTGAAAATTGAAGCAGTTCCAGTAGAAACTGGACAGACGCAGCAGACAGTCCACACAAGCAGTGTCGTAGGTCCAGCATCATCCCATGTCGCGCAGCAGCAGGAATTCAACATTATCAGTCCAACGAAATTGAATACAGGAGCATATAGTGCAACTGACCAGCAGCAAAATTTCACACATACGAGCAGTCCAGTCGTAACTGGACAGAATATGCAGCAGCACTTGATCACACATACGAGCAGTCCAGTCATATTTTCGACAGAAACTGGACAGCATGTTCGTAGTAACAGTCCGGTGTGTCCAGTGAATATACAAGCTGGACAGAAACAGCAAGAACAAGGCAAAAGCAGTCCAGTTTTTCCAGTTAAGTCGCATGGGCAGCAGTGCGCAACTAGTCCACTGATTTCACTGGAAGATCGTCGGCTTTTGGATGCGTTGGTAAGTTCTAATCCTTTACATTCTTTAAGCATAACGCAATCATGTAGTGTCGAAGATATTAGCAGACAGCTGGTCGAAAAAAGTCCAGCTATGACAGTCACGACAAAGGCGAATGATACTGTTGTGGTGTCGCAACACTTTGAGCAAACATTGCCGCAACAAGTTAATATTGGAAGAGATATATATGAAGAAGGAGAGGAGGATGAATTGTTACAAAAATGTATTTTAGACGCTGCTAAACGAGGTGATTTATCACCTATGCACATTGGGAAAAATAAGAAATCACATTCAAGGAAGAAGAGTTGGGATGGCAAGATGAGTGAAGAGATTCGGCGACTTCCTATGCGAGTTGCTAAACAAAGAAAAGCTGCCCCAACTACATCTACAACATCCACTCGTTCACAGAAGAAAACATGATTTTTTATTACATTTGGAAGAGGCGGGACGAGGATGATAAAGAGGTACAAATTGAAGAGTTCACAACTTTGAAAAAGGAGGAACAAGATAATATTTCTTACTATATTTTATTTTATCATTTTATTAGCATTATAATATGTAATATCATCATAGAGTATCTATGTATTATAAACTCTATGATGATCATAGAATATTTGATTCTTTCTAGTTCTTATTTTTTACATTCTTGCTAGTAGAGGAGGACTTTTTTTATGCCTCATTAGGAATTGTAAGGTAAGGTTAAGCCCAGTATATGTTGCATAGGTCCTATGCCTTTGGACTGAACCATATGGCTATGAGATTATATGCCCTCGTGAGACTTTGCCGGCAGCTACCCAATGACTTCTCTACATGAGGCTGCCATAAGGGCAATGTGAGGCGCAGAGGAGTAATTATATAGCCAAGGCATAGAGGCAACATTACTATTGGAGCTTTTGTCCCCCTTACTTGTACTAGTCCTTTGTGGCTTTTTCGCTTTTTATTTAGATTAATAGATTTAGCCCTAGGCACACCGCCTAGTGGATTTTGCTAAAAAAAAAAAAAAAAAGAAAGCAGAACTAAAACATGGTTGTGGTAGCACTTAAAAAGAAGCAAAAGCATATCTGGATAAACTAATAGAGAAGAGAATTGCACCTAAAAATATTGTGGAAACATCTGCTACTTACTTTGGCAAAAACATTGGATGACATCCATATTTCCTTCCAACTTTTCTGATGACTTCACGTGTATAAATTAATCTATCAGCAGCTCTAAAACAATCTGTATATGCCAGTCCAATTTCAAATTGACCTTTCCCAGCTTCTTTATTAGCTGCATATCGAAAGAGACAACATCAAGGGGAGTAATCACTGTTAAATTGAATAGTATTACTCCCTTTGTTCCATTTTATATGGCACTCTTCCCTTTTTAGTATGTCCGAAAAGAATGATATCTTTCTATATTTAGAACTACTTTTTGTTTTTTCCCTTAATGCCATGCTCTTATAGCTATAGAAATATCATGGCATGTTTAAGACAACAAGTTCTATGAATACTTTTTTATATGAGCCAGAAATTAGTATTTCTTTGAAAAACTACGTACCCAACCAAACAACGCCATATAAATGAAAACGAGGAGGAAGTCTACGATAACGTATGTTGGATATATCTTACTTATAGCCTATTTGGCCAAGCTTCTAAAATCTGCTTATTTTGATAAATGTTTTTCAAAAAAGTACTTTTGGTGAGAATCGGCTTGTGTTTGGCTAATTAATTTGAAAAGCACGTTTGAGCAGTAATTAGTGTTTGGCCAAGCTTTTGAAAACTCTTTCAAGTGTATTTTTCTCAAAAATGCTTCTCAGAAGAGTGTTTTTGGAGAGAAGCTACATTTTTCTGCTTCTCAAAATCTGCTTCTGCTTCTCCTCAAAAGCACTTTTTTTCCTTCTAAAAGCTTGGCCAAACACCTCAATTTTTGGTCAAAAGTGAAAGCACTTTTGGCCCTCAAAAAACTTGACCAAGCAGGCTATTATTCCAGGTAAAAGAACAATATTATTGCAGAACAGTGAAATGCCATGCTACCATTATATGTGTAAAACTATGAAAAAGCATGTCACATGAAGCTTATATTCTTTTTCCTTTTATACTTCTCTTTTTATTTTTTTTCCTTGAGATCTTGGATTTAGGCCAGAGGTGCTTGATGATGCTCATGAAGCAATTATCCATGTAAATCATGAAATCAAAGTTATTCTTTTTAATATAGACTACCTTCCTCTTGAAATGAAAAACAGAGAGATCCCCAATACTTCACTTTCTATGCGTCTTCTATGGCACATTGATCTGACTAGAAATAGTTCTTCAGCATATGAAGGATAATGACAAAGAGATTGACTTTTGAAAGTTAAAAACAGTTTTAAAGGTAATAGAGGAAAACAACTCTCATGACACTATACCAATGCACTAACAAAAGAAAGATAAACATATCTTCATAACACACACACGTGTATGTATGTATATATATATATATATATATATATATATACATATATATGTATATATACTTAATCGTCAAGAAATGCGATAATAAGTAGCAATTTCTGTGTGGAGTAGTGGTGTTAGATTACATATTTCTATCCATACCCTCAACCAATTTGGGACACTCTAAACCCCCCCCCCCCCCCA